>JAECUM010084378.1:0-11156 GCA_016617855.1 Megalonaias nervosa | reverse complement strand
TTAGGTCCATCTTGTTTGCATTTGACTGTGATTTGGATAAATTTGATATAGGACCACAGAAAAAGTTCACCCAATTGAAATAAAGTGAACTTGCAAATTTTGCTATTATCTGTGTAACTTTCTTTATTCTAATCTGCACAGATCTCCTTGTTGAAAGCAAGATTTAATTTGTTGCTCTGTTCTTGATAAAGGCCTTATTGAGGCAAAAAAAAAACCTTCTGTAATGAAAATGTAGCCTTTTCATGGGGTGGCCTTTCATTAGAGAGACAAACTAATTAAAATATACTAATTTGGTGTCAGGAAATGTGACCTTTTGAGAGGGGTTGTCTCACTTGAAAGGAGTCATAGGTTTCATTTGAAGAGGAGGATCACTGTATCACAAGGCAGTTATTTTAATAACTCTAAAAGTTAGTGTGAAAATCAGTGACAAAGTTACAGTTTAAAATACAAACACTAAACAGTAGATAGAGCAACAATGGTCAGATATGTATATACAGTTGTTGTTGTTCTAGGGTTTAATGCCATCTTTCAGCACAAGATAGGCTATACATGGCAACCAGTATAAATGGTGGAGGAAGAACCCGGGAAAACCTCGGAATGAACCATGGACCCACAAGAAGCTACAGGCAAGCTTTCTCACGTACCCACACTGGCCAAGCCAGAGACTTGAACCCACACAGACAGAGGTGAGAGGGCAGTGATCCGTAATGGTGAGCGTTTTAGACCACTCGGCCACGTATATACAGTGACTGTGGTATTCATCATTTAGCAACAAGAAGATGTGGACCTGAAAACTGTAAAACACTCACTTGACAGACACATTTGCCTAAGTACAAGGATAAACTAGAAAAAGTATATGGGGATGAAAATATAAAGGTTTCTTTGGTTCTTATTATGACTAATGCTACATGAATGTTGTTTTGAAAGTTTTATCTGTGCTGGCACATTGCCATACATCACACTGTGAGAGACTGTTGTTAAGTCATTACACTAGTTCTGAATTCATGGCAATCATTGAAAAGCAGGATTTTAATCAAGATTGAAATTAGTAGACAGGTTTCCGACTTCTAATACTTGATTGTATGAAAAATGACATAATTGTATGGGTCAATTTTTAGCATTTTATATCCAGTGTCTGACATGTTGAGTACCATCCGATCATGTTAGTTTTACTGTTCAACATGTCCAGCAACCTCGAGCATATTAAAAGATATTTGGGTCATACAGTATATTTTTGTGGTCAATTCAAGATCACATGATGAAACATAGCTCAAAATATTTGGTAGCCTGATGCCTGGGGGCCATCTGAGTCTAGATATGGCCCATCCTGTATTTGAAATGAGTAGCCTGTTGGGCTTTTCAAAAAAAGGGTATCTAATCTGCCTGAAAGAAACACAACAAAATGTAGCATTTTCATTTGAAAGTTCTTAAAAGACATTGATAAATTATTAATATTCAGTGTCTGCTGGGACGCCATTTGCAGGTCCCTCCACCTTACGAAGATAGTCTTCTTAATTGTGTACAGAGGAAAGCATGTGACCTACGAATGGGTACACTACTATTTCTTTTCTCCATATTTCATTGGCAACCTACAATTAGCATTCCCTTGTCTTGCATGAGTAATAACGAGCTATTCCTTGCTCATGCAGACTTATAAATGCATCCCAGGATAATTATATCAAATGGTACAGGTATGATTGTTTGAAAATTAGGCTAGCTGTGAGACAAGCAACTTATAAAAACCTCCAGTGCAATGTGCATTGACCATAAAGGAACTCAGATAATGACATGTATTAGTTCAAAGAGTTGGCTGATGGTTGTGTTACACATAGTGTTTGCTATACTTGTGACATATCAGTAGTTCTTTGACACAAATTAATTATGCAACTTTAAGCTGCTGAACTTTCTGATTGATGTAATAAAATTTAATGCCAGTCCAGAGTCATTTCTTTTTCCACGTTTGATAAAGGAACATGGAGATATTTGCAGCATTCAGAAAACAAAACTACTCCAAGGCCCCTAGATCCCCACAGATTGTGATAAAATACAGATTGTTCATTGACATGAAGGCAGAGCTGAAGACATACAATCAGTAATTGGAAGAGCAGAAGTGCATGCCACAATTATTCAGAATTCCAGAACATGCAGAAATTGTGAAATTCTTGGAAATAACATTTTTTTGTGCAACATTTGGGCAGAATGTCAACAAGACTTCAGTTATATAAACAGTACAATAAGTATAATGATATGGGACCAGCCATATAATTTTTGGGAAGGGGTGATCAGAATAGTAGTAGCAGATATGGCCCTATTATGCATATAACCTGGGATTTTATCAGAAAAAAATTTCTTTGAGCACTGACTGACTCTCACTTTGTTTCTCATTTTTCTGTTCCAGGCTGAAAATGATAGAAATTCTCAGCAACTTTTTCCGTTCTGTTATTGTGTTGAACCAAGATGACCTTCTGATGTGCGTGTATCTATGTCTTAACAAACTTGCACCAGCGTACGAGGGGGTCGAGCTGGGAATTGGGGAAATGGTCTTGATGAAAGCCATTGCTCAAGCTACAGGTCAGATTTTATTTTGCTGAAAAAATTTATGTGAATTTTAACATATCCATAGAATTGGGATCATACACTGATTGCAGGGTGCAAACATTTGCCAGAGCATGAGGGATGGGTTGAAGCCTGGCGTTTGAAAACCTTTCTTATGTACATTGTCAAACTTTTACGTGTAGCAAATAGTGCAGTGTTATGATTGTTATATTATCAGGTATTAAGTACACACACACACCATATTCTGTCTAATTGATGCATGTGACCTATTAAATATACTCCCCCCCACAACAAATAAAAGACAGTGCCTACCTTAGACTTCCATATTTCCAATAGGCATTCAGTTCAGAAATGAAATTTACATCAGTAAGGAATTAAGAAAGTAACAAATGAACATGGTATATTCTACAAATGTGATTACAAATGAGTAAAGTATTTATGGTCGTTCAATTAGAATAATTGTAGACAGTGGCCAGGCTGTCGTAATTGGCAGAAGTACAGCATTCACCATCTTGGTTTTCATTGAGAACTTTTTTGTTACACAGTTCCATCTCTGTGCTTGTATCTATTTTGCTCATGTTCAACCTCATCCGCTGTGACTGATTGTCACATAGGAATACATCCTTTTATCCTCTTCATGGAACAAGTGGTCTGATGGTGCACCAATATTTTCAGCTGAAGTCAGGGCAAATAGACCTTGCCCTGAAATATATAAAGATCAGACATATTTTAAACTCTTATCATCTTCGATTCACTTACTTCAGTACTACACAATAGGATGTTGAAAAATTCTTTACTGACCAATATTCTCAATAGCATACCAAACTCTGTACCTCTAAAAATATAGTATACTGTTGGTTACCCAGCCATGTCAGTATTAAAGGTAATGAAAAAGCAGACCATTTAGCTTAAAGAGCCCTATCTCCATAGCCATCTGATTTTAACACACCAACACCGATTTAAAACCTGGTACCAAAACATTTTTATTTAGTAAGTGGCAGACATCATGATACTGTCAATAACAACATGCGATCAAACCTACCTTGGGCAAATGGCCCTCTTCCTACAGAACCATCTGTACGGACAAGGTTTTCATTTGCACTAATTAGAATTGGTCATACATATATAACCCACTCCTACTTTCTAAAGGGTGAAAACCCACCTGAGTGCATTTCTTGCAAAGAACACCTTCACTGTGAAGCACTTTATGATCAATTGTTGCAATCTCAAACCTACACGCAAATTGTTACTAAAATGTTCAGCAAATGAAGCAACTTTTTGACACAGTAAATGTGTCTTGTATTTAAAATTTCTAGAAGAAAGTTAACTTTTATTCAGAAATATAGCTTTTGTGCAATCCTATGTCCTTGAAGTAGTTCTAATGTTATAAAGCTATCTTTTATTCTCTAATTATCCTTTATACACACCATTTACATCCCCCATTGATCATGAACCTTCATATATTTTCACCATATTATTATGTTTTTGTACTTTTATCGCTTACTGGTAATAAACCTTTTTTTATCAGGTAACCTTTTTTGTGGCACTATATAGCCTTACAGTGCTGATTCTCCATAAAATCCACAGTCAAACAGTTAATTGCTCCCATCAAGTTCATTGGTAATCCCACTTTTCTTGAATGAGAGCCTGGTGGTCTCTGGGCTAATCTTCACCAATGAAGTTTTTATTCATTGTGGCACCCATGAAGTTTTTATTCATTGTGGCACCAATGCTTGAGGTACTAGTCTTTTTTTGCCACCTTTCAAAAAATCAACCTCACCTAAGATTATCCACTCACCATAATGTTCTGCTAGGTATGGAATGGCCTGTTTCAAGACACATTGGCAGGTTGCGGAGTTCCAGACATAGACTGAAATAAGTTATGTAATACATTGTTTATAAATGTCCAGTACAAACTATAATCATGGACAAAAGCTAACACACAATACAAATTAACTCATTAACCCCTTGAGATTTTTGTCATTTTCACCTGAAATGTGAGTAGGAAACTTGTTTTGGGGGCTACTTTTGAATACATCAAAATAAATCAGCAAGATTTTAGTTTAGCCTGAGGCCTACTTGTGTTAGAAACGTAATTTTTCATTGGCTGTTTCGCTTGCTCATGTGTAGAAGAGTAAGAGTTGGAGTTCTGGAGGAATGTTACTCTTGGCCCCTTTGGTTCCAGAATTTACAATCATGTCAATTATAGCAACACGTTCAAATATTTTTCAACCAAACATTTTTATAATGCAGTCATAGTAGCAGGAGGCATAATGTGCTTAACTGATTTTAGGTTCTGAAGCCTTGGTCGTAGTTACCAGTGGTGGAAAATGCAGTTAGGAGTTTAATATGTGATTAAAAAATGTTAAAAATTATGATTTTCCATGACAAGCCATGAAACTGGTTTTATCTTTCTGACTGTTAAATATGCCAGACTGGAGGTCTGTTTCCCAGTGTTTTAATCTGCATTCATTTTCTTTTACAGGTCGCAGTATAGACAAAATCAAGCATGATGCTCAAGAAAAGGGAGACTTGGGAATTGTTGCAGAGGTTATAAAGCTACAGTGTTGCATTTTTGTACCAGGTTTTTTTTAATAGAAAAAGGGGGACATTAAATTGGGATTGTCTGTTGGTATTCCATCCATCCATCCCACTTTTATTTCTACATAGTGACTCTGATAATTGTAATTGAATTTCTACCAGATTTGGTGTACAGCTTGATACTGATGAAACTTCATCAGTCTGATTTTCATTTGTTCTGCATCATCATTCAGTCTCTAATTGTTCAGACTTCTTGCAGGTACCAGACCTTACAACCATTATGCATATTTGATAGCTGAATTGCCTATTACACCTTATTGTGCCATTTAACGGATTGACCATTTTCCATGAATTTTAAATCTCTCCTAGAGCAAATCATTGCAGCTAACATAGCTCAGGAACATTTCAGCATATTCTGTTGTAGTCATGGTGTATACATTGTTTCAGTAGACCTAGGTGTACCAATATGGTTTTGTCTGTCCACGTTGGATCTTGCTCATAAGAACCATTCAGCATATTCTGTACAATTAGTATAAACATTGTCTCATCGTCCTATATGTGCCTTTAATGGATTTTTCTTGTCAACTCCATTTTGATAATGTTATGCAGACCTGCCAACCCTTATGATTTTGCTGTAAGTTTTATGAAAATTACCCTTAAAATACTGACTTATGGCATGCAAGCAAAAAATATGGGGAAAAAATTCATTGTCAAAAAATCGGGATAATAGGTTAATCTGTGTTTGATCTGGATCCACGTTTCATATTAGAATTAATGAAATTGGTCAGGGAACCCAACTAACTTTACAGCAGCACCCTTGATGCTTTAAACTGCACCTATTTGTTCATGCCAAGCTTCTGCATGATCAAAGTGTTGATTATTGAATTTTTTAAAAATGGCATCCAGAAAGTGATATATGTTTAAGATGACCAGGAAAATAAGCCTTAGAAAAGTGTTAATAATCAACACAGAAGAATAAAATGGAATGTTCAGATTCTTGTGAATAAAAACTGGAAAGGACACAATTATGTTTATTGGACATCGCATGCCAATTTGAGTGTCTCGTGGCAGGAGATGTGATTGCTGTCATCATGTGAAATGGAAGAAGAATTTCCAAGAATTACGTCAAGTTGAGAGATGTCAACAAGCCTTTGAGTCACACAGGGTTTGGAACTAAAGTTTGTGCAACTGTACTAGTGGTAAATAAAGTCTACGCGTACTTTACAAACGTTTCAGTTGAACATAATGTTTATCGTCACTGTGTTGAACTTTTAATTATGTTTTCCAGCTTTACAATAGCAGTTATTGATATTTTGTTGCACCTTACTGAAAACTGGTCAATGTTACGGAAAAAATTCATCTGCCTTACTGAGACGGACTAGTCAGGTCTGAGTTATAGCCCCTGAAAATTGCCTTTGTATCCTCACATGGGATGTTGCTTGTAACTGGAGAAGCATCTGACATATTTTGGTGCAGTTTGGGATGAACATCGTATCATAGACTTACATGAACCTGTTATGGTTTTTTCTTGTGTACTCCATGATGGGGTTATTATCTTTGTCTAGCAAACTCTCACTGTCTTTATCATATTCTAATCATGTAAATAGTATTCTCTAATTGTAAACATTTTATGACACAAAGGCATCCCAGTAGATACACTAGTTTGCACAAACTCCCCCAAAACATATATAAAAAAAGACATAAATAAATTTGGCTTCACTTTGGAGCAACTCACTTGAAGACAATAAAATTTAGATAGAGCCCAAGGATGATCCTTGGCCTAAGGTAGGATGAACCCAAAATCTGTACTGAGGTGATCCCAACATAATCCCTGCTTTGGAACTGGGCTTCTGCCAGAAGCTGACTGAGGCAGGTTGATCCCTGTCTTGCTATACCCCTTATTAGTGGCACAAAGCATTACCACCATACTGGTGTACCATGGTATTTTTGGGGGTGGTATGTACCACTGTACTTTTTTACCATACCAGTACTTAATTAGTTTCAGTCAGTAAGGAATGTATGGAAATTCATGATTAATCTTGTTACAGATTTAATAATGTTAAAAGCTGTGGCCCCAGATGTCTGAGTGGTCAAAAGCACTCACCTTTACCTGTCACTGCCATCTCATCCCTGTCCTTATGGGTTCGAATCTCAGGCTCAGCCAATATGGGTATATGAGAAAGCTGCCAGTAGCTTCCTATGGGTCAGTGGCTGTTACTGGGGTTTTCTTGGGGTTCTTCCTCCACCAATTATGCTGACTGCCATGCATAACCTATCTTGCAGTAAGAAATGGCATTAAACCTAACAGTAACAATGTTAAAAGCATGCTTTCATTTTTCATGACATAAATAATTCCAAAAATTATTTATTATTGTACAAAAAGTTGTATTTGTCACAAATTATTTTTGAATATTACCAATATAATTATATTTATGAATCTTTAATCGCATCTTGCACACGTGTCACATATGTCAACATGGCTGCAGAATGGGATGTTAAAGATAATCAGACCAAATTGAACTTTTGGAGAAATTTCATATTTAAAAAAACAAAAGAAATGTAAAATATCATGTTTTAGTTATTTACCAGCATTTGGTTATGTGTTAATTACATGTATTCTTTTATGGGACTGAGACTTGGCCTAAGATTTTCAGTTGTGTTCTATAGGAATTTTACATAATTTTACATTTTTCATAATTTCTCGTCCACAAAATATCTATTTTTGTCAAAATGGTGTGTTTATGTTTACTGGCACTCTTTGATAAATATCTTGTTTGGCTGTAGGTATCCCACCCAAAGCTTCCCTTCTGTTATTTCAATAGTGAGTAAATTGTAGGCTGCAATGTCAACGCTTCCTATTTTCATCAACAAGCTAATGTCAGCTAATTTGACTTTTACAGGGTGTCAGCTATAGTGTGAGCAATATCCCACTTAAATTACAATTTTTAGATTACAATGTATATAACAATTAATATAAACATAGCAAATTTATCTAATACATGGTACATTTAATTTTCAGAAGAAAGCAGGCATCTGTGGGTTTTTTTAGCCTAGATATTTTATTTTTCTTTATCTCTAGATAATCAATTCTTGTACTGTAAATCAGAAAAAGATACTTTACCAGCTATTTGAGAGCCAGAATATAAAGAAAATTACCTAAGGTGCCTGTCCCAGATTCTTATATTTCATTTCCCAAATATAATTACAGTATACTGTGGTCCAATATTTTCATGATAACCAACTGTACGCAGAGCTGCCAACCCATTCGATTTTGCCATCTTATAGAAATGACCCTTACTTAAAATACGGACTTGTGGAATAAAAGCACAAATTACAGAAATACGATTGTTTACAGTAAAATCCGAATACTGGCTTGTCCATGTTTGATTCAAATCTGGGTTTCACATTAGATTCAGTGGAGTTGGTAAGTGAACAAGACCAACTTTACAGGAGTACCACAGATGCTTTACACTAGACGTATCTGCATGAACAAGATGTTTCTTATTTGTTTTAAAAATGGCATCCAATAAGTGATAGATTTTCAGAATGAAAGGGAAAATAAACCTCTTCAGAAGTTTTGATAGTACAGCAAAATAAAAGGGAATATTCAGATTCTTGGGGAAAAAGCAGTAAGGACAAACATGCATTGATTTATGTATGGCATGTGGGGGGGGGAGATAGCAAAAAGCCATTGAACTCGTTAGGGTTTCAGATCTGCAGTTTGTGAACTGTACTGGAGGTAATTAGGGTGCAAATTAACTTTACCAATTTTTAAGGCCTAGTTTAACACAATGTTTACCATCACTGCATCATTGTTGAATCACACTTCTGGACTTTCAAATGCATGTTTTCCAGCTTGACAATAGCAGCAAATGATTTTTTTTTTTTTTTACACCTTACTGAAAACTGGTATAACTTACAGAAAAAAATTGACTGCCATACTGAGGTCTTGTTTGGGCTGCCTGGTTTGCTCTACCCCTTATTTAATATTCTGCCAACCTGGAGTGACCATCAGGTCATTACTGGGATGAATCCTGCATAATCCCTACTTAAGAGACGATCGCATAGGCTGAACAGGTGAGGATGATCCCCAGTCATGTAGTGTCTGAAAATCAAGGCATGTTGTAGTTACTAATTAGTAGGTGAAAGAGTATCTAAACTGGTGATAAAACAGAGTTTTGCCATTGATGAGGGAGTAGCCCCAGCATGCCAAGTGAGTAGCTCCAACATGCCAAGTGAGTAGCCCCAACATGCCAAGTGAGTAGCTCCAACAACAGATAAGCAGAGGAACAGAGAACCATGTTTTACAGTGCATATAGCATAGGATTCTTTAAGTCAGAGCTTGGGGATTGCAGTGGGATTTCAGGTCAAAATGGTTAGATAAAACAGAGTCACTAGATGCTAAATGAACACAAGCCCATGCATCTTGACTGACTGGTCACAACTCCACATGAATCCAAGTACTGACATCTAATGTCCCAGAGTAAACCATTTCTTCACCTTCAATTTTGATTGAATAGTACTGATATAATATGTATTATTATTAAGTCTTAGCTCAATTTTCATTGGTTCATAGTGACCTCAGAGTTGCCACATGTAAGTGCAGTGTGAGGACATCATAGATACACTAATAAATGATTGGAGTAATTATTCAATGAAGTTCGTCATGATTTGTCTTGATTAGAGTAAATTATTAAGTGAAGTCCATTTTGACTGGTATTTAAAGACATCCATAATTTGACAACAGTTTGATACAGTGAAACTCATGCCAACAACAATGCCTCTTGTAAGACTGACCAAAACTCCAAATGAGTTTGTTGCCTAGCTTAAGTTGATGATCCCATTGCAAGATTAGGTTGGTGTCTGAATAAACTTATGTGGGTCAGTTATGCCCTTCTTATAGGTGCCCCCTATCAAAATACTAGCCAGGCCTTACTACTTAACAAATATGGATAAAGTGGGATAACAATGCACAATATAATAACTATATACACAGGTAACTGTGCAGCAAGGAAAGAGAATTATGTAAGAATAAAACATTGTACACGATAAAAATTTTCTTCACACTGTAATTAAAATATCTCAGTATAAGGTGAACTATTTGCATTATAAGGTGAACCAGAATAAAAGGTTAACCAGGCGCCTGAGTGGTCTAAGGTGCTTGACTTTGCAGATCATTCACATCTCACCTCAGATCAGTCTGCAGTTGGTTCGAGTCTTGTATCAACCGATGTTGGTATGTGAGACTGCTTGACAGCAGTTTCCCATAGGTCGTTTTATTTTTTCCCCAGGCTCTTCATCCACCAGATATGCTGACCACCACGTATAGCCTATTATGTGATGAACAATGATGTTAAGCACCAAAAATCATCTTTACATTTGTGGCTGCCATAAATAATATTATAATGATGGAATACTGGATATCATCTATCCATAATGTATAACTTTCTGTTGGTATTAAAAGCCAAATTATCTAAGATGTTAAATATGGCTGTTTTTCTGTATGGATTGTCATTTCATGCAGCATTCCAGGAAATGCATTGATATATGTAGCATTTTATGGCACCTCAGCACAATAGTGACTAGAGCTGTCCCATGTTTTAACTTGGTAGTTAGGGTCCATTACTGCTGACTGCATTATACTGAGAACCAAGATATATTGGAAATCACAATATATTGAGAATAGTATAATATGCAGAACTGCAGTATAATGGGGGCTATCAAAATTTGTTTTAATGTTGTTTGGAAAGGAAATGTAGATATAAGACTTAGTTATTTCCTTTCAACACTTATTGCTATACACTGGTAAATATCATGCATAACACAATAAACAAAATGTACAGATCTTTGAATTCTCTAAAATGTACATAAAAGGTAAAGCCAACACATGTAAAGTCCATAAAATATACATTCTGTCTGCAAGCCTATCAGTTAATACAGAGTCGACATCGAATTTGCAGATACTGTATATTTTCTGTCCTGCATCCACATATAAGTCGATGGTGACTATAAAACGAGGAAGATAAATAGTTTGGCTTTATCTTTTTCACATAATTCCA
>JAECUM010084361.1:0-15074 GCA_016617855.1 Megalonaias nervosa | reverse complement strand
TATAGGGGATGTGACGTCACAGGTAGCTCTCTTCGTATTGGAAGACAGACTCCGCATTGTGACTGAACTTTGTAACGCGTGTTAGGATTGGTGAAAGAACTCAATCCGTTTTTACCCGCTCTTTCACTATAAATAACCGCGGTTCACCTCATTGCGTTCATCTGTTCTCGTCACAAGACGTGGACTAACGTAGAATCGTCTACCTTCCTATCGTTGATGCTGTTCAACCCGGACTATCCCATGTATGTGAGATCATCATGGGTTATCACCATATGTGAGATCATCATGGGTTATCACCATGATCACCGATACAACCCTTTGGAAATGAAGAATCTATGTGGAGTGGCAAGATTTCTGAAGCGAGTCTTAATCTACGTTCAAGATGTCAGACGAAGTTTGATGAAGAGAAGAAGACCCGTGCGATGCACTCTATGTTAACTGAATGGTGTTAACAAAAACACCAAAGGCCCTTTTTAGGGGCACTCAACTGTCTCGTAAAAATGCCTATTCTCTCTTGCCTACACATTTTTATAGTCGGTTGTATAGCTGTTTCTTTGATATATTTATGTCGATAAATCTATGTATGTTTATATCTATGTCTCTAACCATGCCTCTGTGTCTTTGTCTCTATTGTGTATGTCCCTAGAGTAGCGCGTATTCAGGTCAGCCCCTTGCCACACTGTTCCACCTGAATGAGGTCAGCCCCTTGCAACATTGTTACCATTGTTTCCCCAGTAACCAGTATCGTGACGTCACCCCTCTCCAATTCCCCTTGTCGCTAGACAGTCCTAATCCCTTGTCGTTATACGGTCCCACCCATATTAAATTCCCTTTGTCGCCATAGGGCAAACTCACTATTTTAACATTCGTCACATTGTCGCTATATAGTCCCCATATACTACTGTCATGGTTATTTGGTATCAAATTTATGACATTTATTTCTGAAGTAATAATTTCCAGAGTTGTTATCCCGTTCTGATAGATCGCTATGGTCTCAGGACAATGCCGTGTATTGCTTGTTTTAGAAACAAAAGATGACTGCATCAGAAATTGGACCACCCAGCCCCCCACTTTATTTAGGAAAGGGATTAACTAAAGACACTAAAATCAATTCCTTCTTTATTCTTATGAAGAAAAATAAACTAATGGTAGAAACAAATTTTCAATTATCTCCTGCTCCCTGTAATATCCCAAGAGAGAAGGAATCGGAAGAAATCATAATCTTAGGGAATGAATCCTAATGAGAATCGGATTCTGGTGCTTCTGTTTCGTATTGATATTATATGTCAATACTATTATGACTTGCATCTGCGATCTGCCAAAGACTCCCTGAAATCCTGAGACATTATTATAGAGCAGTGGTTCCCAATCTTTTTCGCTGTGACCAAACATTGGCCACCAACCGGACCTAGCGACCCTTAGGCCTATGATTATACATTACAAAAACAAAACAAAAGTTTGTTTTAATGACCATTCGTTACTCTACTGATGATCTCCCTACGACCCTGATTTGTATCGCGACCGGAGTTTGGAAACCGCTGTCATAGAGCGAGATATACTGTGACAGTGACTTGTTCCTGAGCATCGCCTATTTCCGACACGTCATAGTTTAGTTGTATAGATTTGATGTGTTGCAATACCTGTCATCGTCTGAAAGCATCACATTTTATGCTATCAGTCTAAAATTTGCTTCGTTCGCACATCTTCTTGACATCATCAAAATCAATAATTTTCTCATCCGTTTTATCACTTAATTCATAAACGTACAATTTCCATAAATTGACACATTCATCCGAATTATTTGATTCCACTCCACGGAATATAATATTACCATAATCTGATTTATCTTTCCCACTTTCCCGTATGACTTTGTAGAATGTGTCTATTTCCAGTTCTGCACTCTTTCTTCCTTTTTCAAATATGCACCCTTTATATACTTTTTCTCTAGCCTATGTTTCTTTCTGACTTCTCCTTTTGCGTCCTTATATTTTATATTACCTATTACTGTTACTATCTGGATTCTAACTTTACCTGCTTTGATCCATTGTCCGCGTGCTTTTCTCATTTCTTGATGTAACTGATTATTATTCTTCCAATACGGTTTTAAATGCGATCTGAATTCAGACTATGGAACAGGTCTGTCGAAAGCAATAATGCGTCTTTTTACACCACCTCTGACTTTATCAAGTACTAGTATATAATCTAGTCTAGACGTCAGTTACGTGTCTTTTGATCTATACGTGATGTAACAATGTCCATGAGGTTTTATCACTGAAGTTGGAATGATGTTTCTCTGTTCTATTTTGTTCCTGGAAGTCTGATCTCGTCTGGATTTATTTTTACACGCAAGATCTACATTCTTGTCTCACAATGATTATGCATATATTTTCAACAAAATATGTTTCATACACATCAAAAAACATATCACAAAATGTTTCATAGGCATTATCAGCTCTCGTTGCTGAGGGAAAGTAATTTGCAACCAAAATGGGTTGCAACTCTCCCATTATGACATTCACCACCATATTATGTGGCAATTCTGTTGGTAAAGTGGATACTGTGGAAAACGATGATCTGTAAAATAAGGCAATTCCAGCCACTACTTCTACAGCATTATGGTATTACGTTCACTTTGAAGAGTAACTACTTTAGAATTGTCATGTAGTTTATCTAAATTCTCTTTACAAATGGAATGTTTAGTAATACCCAATAGACCTCTTTCGGGTAACAAATCAATTAATGAATGCGTGCAATGCATTTTACCTCGTATATTCCATGTCGAGATGATGAGCATAATAAAATCAGAACACAGTCACCAATTCTATGTCCGTGTTCATTGGCAATAAGTGTAGTTCATTGGCACTAAGTGTTGTTCATTGGCACCAAGCGTTGTCTTTATCATACTTTTGATCGTATGGGCATACCCTTCTCCTCTTTATGTTTGAGATCCTTTCACCACAATGCATTCCAAAACTCCACAGCAATGGATTGTTCAAAACCAATTCAAAAACTTACTCCGGTACGTTTAGTCGAAATGAAATATATTTGATCCCTATCACTGGGGATCATGCTTTTATAAGGAGGACGAATGTTACCGTCTCATCCACCTCTTTCAACTGCTTGTAAAAGCTGTATTTACGACATCTATAATCTTGCTTCATTTGACAATTGACAGCAAAATGCGTCTTATTTTTACCGTTTATTCAGAAAAATTAAGACAAGGCATCATTAAGAGAAAAACAAAAAGTAACAGCTACTCTCAAGATGATGACATACCCAACAACGGAGATGGCAGAGAAAGGAAGTGGAACTTGCAACTCAACTTGCTAGAACACCAAAGTGGACACCTACATCAAGAATTTGTTGGATCAAAAAGGTAACATCCACATCCTTGCCAGCAGAACAAGAAAGAGCCTTGAAAAAAGAAATAAAAATAAAAATGAATTAAAAATAACAAATGAAGAAAGGGGCATCAGAAGTTGCTTAAGCAGGGTGAAAAAAATGAAGACAATTTTAGGCAGCAGTTACTAAAACCATGCTATTGTCGCTATCTACGTATGAACTGAAATTATATAATGCAGCCATTATCAAAATAAAAATCAGAACATTACGTATGCAAGATATACGACAGTGGTTACAAGAAATATCAATTTACACGTTACACAAGCTTCCAAAAGCCAGAATTCCCGTTTGGGTCTATATTCTTCAGACCCTTTTTAACATAGGATAAATTTTTGGGAAAGCCTCGTTCTGGCGTTTACGAAGGACCAAACACCCGGTAGAGTTTGGTACACTGGGCTCCCATGATGCTCTGCACACAAGGCTACCCCAGGTCAAGCGAAGATCTCACTGAGCCACGCGAAAGTCTCATTGAACGAATCTAGCCAATCGAGAGCACATTCTCAACTTCGAGGTAAATCCTACGCATCCTATCTGAGGCAGACTTTTGTTTCAGGCCTCACTGGATAGTTTCTTATTTTGACACCTCCCTAATTTTTAAGGTAGAAGGCATGAACCTAATTATCATAAGCCTAGCATTTATAAATTCACACAGAAGCTAAATCTGTAATGTGGTTTAGATTTACTTTGAGTTAGACTTGAAAATGGGTTGGCTTGTTTGGCGACTGCCTGTCACAGTTGGACTAGCATTGGAGATCAAATGCGTAACTTGGGCTGCAAATGAATAGCCAACTTGGCTTACGTATTTATGTATGTATGTCTGCTACAGAGGTAAATATCTAAAAATCGAGATGGTTGAGGGGCGATGAAAAGTATGCTAATTTGTTATAGTACTAGTGAACTTTATTCATGCATAAGGCACATACTGATTCCTTTAGCTGCCTTTTCACAGGAAAATATTCAAAATAGCTCTTTGCTGTCAAAAATGAATGTAAAAAAGAGGGGTTGGTGGCAGTGTTGGTTCAGTATAAAAGCCACCAGTTGTATAAGGAATTAGCCTGATTGCCGCATTCAAAATCTCACTTGCATGCTTTCTACAAAAATCATTAGTTTGTTTTTATTTGTATCTTCAGTGTAAAATTCTCATTTTTCTGCAATAGGTCATTGTCGGATGAAAATTCATCAGATAAACTGTCCAGTGAGACCTCACATAAATAGCCGAGATAGTCCGACTGCGAAACTCTTGCTTTTCTTATATTGGGAAAAGTTTAGAATGATACCAAATATAGTTGATGGACCAATCACTTAGAGGCGCGCTAATGATGACAGAAGGAGGGAATATTTGGTAGTAATGTCAAAAAGACAGCGAAGTATTCGCGTTTACGTGAGAAATAAATCTAGATACAATCCGGAAACCAAAGAAAGAAGTTTTCTTTATGTGGATGTTACTAACTTTGCTGGAACATCAATCGGGGATATTAAAGAAGTATGGGTTAAAACCCCTCTCATGCAGCCACCCCTTCTGCACAGGGAAAGTGGCCTTATAAGATGGGTGACCTTTCCAGAGGGGGACTATATTTATGACAAGTGTGTGTATACAGTAGTAAGAAAGCCACTGAAAACTTGAAAGCAATTAATTAATATCTTCAAAAGTAGTACCAATTATTAAAAGGTTCTTCTTGCCTTAAGAACTGACTTATTTCAAGTTAACATTACATACATTGCTTGTTATTGTATTACTTTCCATTTACTCCATTTCCCACGCAGAAGAATATTCTCTTTATTTGTCAAGATGTTGTTTATTTGAGTCTTCCCAACATAATCTTTTTTGGCAAGAACTCTTCCATTGTCGTCAAGTCAAATAACTTTAACTTTTTCTTATAAAATATTAATTTTCTGTTTATGTGATGAACTGTTAAAGTTTTGTAACAATTTATTGCTATGTTGCTAATTGTTCAGTGCTGCAACTTAATTATGCAGTCAAAACTATTTTAGAGTCAATGAAATGCCTTATTTATAAAGGAATTGATGCATATATTGTCACATGATTTTTCACTCTTTTTCTGGTACCCTGTTTTATTCAAGATTAATTTTTCTCTGTGTTAATCCACAGAATCTATATTTAGCCTATGCTGACCATGTTATGATCTTGACAATTACATTTAGTCGTAATCATCCAAGAAAAATCTTAACTGCTGTGTGAGGTTCAAAACTATCACAACATTTCTGACCGCATTTCCTGTAAACATCAGCCTTAATGATATAATATTAACCTTAGTGGTACATGTACTTTAGTCAACACTTCTTTCAGTAACGAAAACCTGACATGGGGGAAACCGGCATCAGTAAAGATATTTGGATTACTTACCATACCATATGAATTAGATATTGGTTCTGGACACATTAAAATAAAATGTGGCTGCATGTCAGGGGTACATTTTACATTTTTGCACTAATTTGCTGGCTGCATTAGAGGGGTGGCAATTCTTGAAGGGTACTTTTGAACACAAACTCATCAGTGCCAAGGAATTCTGGCTGTAAAAAGCAAGTGCCCGATGGTCTGTGGGACCATTCAAGAGAGGGGCCACTGTATCATATTTGACATTTTCTTGCTGCCACAGATCCTGGCCTATGTCTCCTGGGGAGAAATAGTTGCTTCATACTTAGTTCCAGTCTTTCGTTGAATTTTCTTATTGTAGTCCTTGCGAAAATAATTTAGCAGACTAATTTTATCCACAGAGAAAATATCAGCTTGCTTGACAACCAAATTTAAAGTGATCATAACATACATTTTGTTGTTTAAATTTGAACAGAGACAACATATTAATTACAGTAATTGTTTTGCTTCAAATGCAATATTGCACCTGGAAGTTGATCTTCTGTATAATCAGTTAAAAATTAAAGAATCAATACTGTTATTTAATCGGTTCATTAAAGGAAACCGGTCAATTAAACAAATGTCGGTAAAATTCCTATAATTTGATTTCACTGACCTACTGGATTAAAAACAGTGTCGGCCATTCGTGAGGATCTGTTTTAAGCAAACACAGTGCAAGAAAGCAGCTTAATACACTGCAAATTAATAATTAGTTTTGTTTGATTGTAGATAATTTTGTTGCTTTGCCAAAAATACAGTCAAGCAGTAATAGAAGGTGCACAATTATCCATGACCACTGGTAGGTGTGATTCGGGATATAAATGTATACATGGAAAAGGGAAGAATCAAGCATACATTATGCCCTGAGGGCATGAATAACTAGATAAATCTAGTTAAAGTGATTAAAGCATGAAAATATGGACTTTCCTGACATTTAATATGGGAATAAAACTTGTCCCAAACTAACGACTTGGAAAATTTTTCTGAACACAACTCAAAAATTAATAGTGGTAGATGTTGGGCTATGGCATTTGTTCATCCATGATGCTGTAAGTATGATGTTACACTAAAACAACATAAATATAAGAGTGGATATCTTACTTCACTAAAATTGACATTAATTTTCTCTATGACCCACAATGACTTGTACCCCAGTCTAGATCCTGATTAAATAAAAGCACAATACATGTAGTAACAATTTGCATGAAAAATTAATTTTTTGCAAATGTTTGATTTTTTTAAAACTAGCTTTGGGCATCTCTGCAAACCCAGTTGTATCCATTTGTACTCCAAGTGGACAGCTAGGCTAATGTTAATTCCTTTGCCAAGAATTTAGAACCCCAAATACCTCTTTGTAATCTTGACTAGCTTCATGCAATTGCATGGTGGGATGTTGGATGAGTATATCTGAGAAGGGGTGAAATCTGTAGAAATGACACATTTTTCTAGGTAGTGGCTTTGTGAAATATAAAAAAACTGACAATCATAAAACAGCTCACATACAAACAGTGATTTGCAAATTTTATGAAAGTCACCTTGCACAGCATACGCTGATTAGAAAATTAAACTTGCCGTTGGAAAATTTGATCTTGCCCCAAACATAATATCATACCTGTCAACTTTTCAAAAGCCAAGTAGGGAGATTTAATGAAAAAATAGGGAGATTGGGACCTAAAATCAGGGGGTTACATTTTTTAAGCCTCATTTTCACTCAATATTGACTGATCTTCTGGGTCCAATACGCATGAAATTCTCAAAGGACACATTGTTTTTCCCTGTGACATGCCTTATTTTCTCCCAGGACATGCCCTTTCTTCATATTCTGGTCAGCTGTGGCCAAACTGCACAATAGATAAAGGTTAGTCTTAAGTGAACAAGCAAGAAAACCAACATGACTAATTAACAGTTAATCCTTATCATTGCAGTTACGTGTATCTTGTGAAAAGGACTGGCCCACAGACATAAATCAAAGAAACCATGTTCTACAGTGCGTGTTACGTAAGCACCAGCAATTGATTGGCAAATAAACAATGCCCTATTTTCTTGTAACTTGTGGTACCTAAATATGCAGTCTCAAGCTACATGTACCGTACATGTGATAACTTATTTTCCCACATTTTATATCCCTTTTTTATTCTCAACTCAAAAGGCATTTAACATTGTTTACTAAATAACATATATTCTGAATCATTTTTTGAGGGTACATAAGCTGCGTGGTATGTTTCTCCATTCCTTCATATAATTTAATGATGGTAATTAGCATTGGTATATACAGTACAGTAATGCCAGATGTTTACTTGTGTAAGTTACTTTTGTGGGAATGGAGATGCTACAGCATCACAGTGATCACACTTGGGATTGAAACAAATTGCTGAAAATTTTATAATCGTAGATTATTGTTTCTTGTGGGTTTTTTTCCTCTGATTTTAGTATTCTTTTAAGGTTAGAAACTTTCATAAATTGACTTGAACAGTGTTTAAACTTAACATTCTGTTTACTGAAGAAAAATGTAATAATCAGGAGTTCTCTGCAAAAATCGGGAGATAATATGAAATCAGGAGGTAGGCGTGGAACAACCCCAAAAGTCGGGAGGTTTTTTTTCTCCCACCGGGAGAGTTGACAGGTTTGTAGTATCCCATCATACATAAGACAGTAAGACAAAATATGGTATAATTTAAGGAAATCTCATATTTATTTACACTTTTGTTTCTTTTTTATCTCAGTTGGCTCCTTACAACCATATACTGATAGTTAATGTTATGTAAAATATATTTTTTAATAATAAACTTAGTTTGTAGATTAGAAAGAGTTCAAATGCAGACACAGTTGGAAGAGTACAAGCAGACACATGCATATGGACAGATAAAGGGATTGGTAGAAAAGATTTTGGAAATAGCTACATTTTTAACAGAGAGAATTAAATCAAAATTTGTTTATTATTGTGAGAATTTGTTTTTGATATTTGGTTGAAATCCCAGAACAGGTTGCCCAAAGTCAGTCCAGCTGTCTAGTTGCTCTTGCTATAGCAGGTGGAATAAGTCAGCTATAGTCATATCAGTCAACTCAGACTATCAGCAACTCCATCAGGATGGTATAGTTTCCCTTGTGACAGCCTCTGTGTTTGTTGCATAGAACAGACTCCAGTACAAGGCCAGCTTCCTACCTCTTGAAACTGCATTCTGCCTGGGACTCTTCACCCAAGGGTATCCCCAAGACCCCTTAAGGGCTCTGAAATGGTATCTGAATTGTGAATCAGAAGGTTATGACAGTTGCCACAAGCACAGCATTCACACAAACCAGCTCCCTTACCTCCATAAACCTTGCTGTGGCATGGTGGTCACATGTCCTTTTCTAGATTCAATCTTGGAGATCTCTCATCCCAAGAGCTCAGTTCAAAATGATGGGGCAAATAATGGCAGCAAAATAGGCAACTCTTCAGCTTCATATAAGACTAGTTACACATAAATATTACTCTATCACATGATCCAGCTATATGCTGTGTGCCAAACCTAGGCCATATTTTCTTCATAACAAAGCTGTTCATCTACATTAGTACACTAGAGTCAGGGCCAACTCTTGTGTAAGGAGATGTAACTCCCTTCTCCGCCTACCTGTATTTGTAATGTATTATGATCGAGTAGCATATTTGAAGAAAATATCAATTTTTCAAAAGTAAAATAGGTTTCTTTGATAATACTTACTCAATCACAACAGGGTACACCATACCAAGTCCCCTCTGCAGTTTCATCTTGTTTGAGCATGCACCCCACTCTAGTAGTAACTTGAGTTTTTGATACCCTTTGCCCGAGGGATGACTCTTGAGTACCAATATTGCTAAACCAGGCCAAGATGGTTGTAAATTTTGTTCGACTTGGGAGGGCTGAGATAGTGGATGTACTCAGAATGTATTGTAATTGGGTAAATAAATATTAGTAGAATAAACAAACCTTTTTTTTTTCTAAAAATTGGGATTTTTGCATACATACACTTACTGTTATATTCAGAATTCTTATTGTATTGGTTGTAAATGTGAAGTGACTGTTAAATAAACAGTCTTGATTTAACTTTAATAAAAGTGCATTTGAGAGAATTGGTCAAGCCAGATTAGTTTATCACTCTGTTAGTAGCTCCTTTCTCCATAAACAACTGTGCTGTGAGACATAAATCTATGGGGACCCTGAGTGGCCGAGTGGTCTAAAGTGCTCACCGTTGCGGATTGCTGCCATCTCGCCTCTCTCTGCGTGGGTTCAAGTCTCGGATTCAGCCAATGTGGTTATGTGAGAAAGCTTGCTGGTAGCTTCTTGTGGGTCGGTGGTTCTTTCTGGGGTTTTCGGGGTTCTTCCTCCACCATTTATACTGGCTGCCATGTATAGCCTATCTTGTGCTGAAAAATGGTGTTAAACCCTACAGCAACAACAGCATTGTACATCTGTATGCCAAATTACATTGCTAGGCATCATGGATATAAATGTATTCATATCTTGTATAATTATTGTAACCAGTTACTTCAAGGACTCTGGTAAAACCAAAGTCATGCAAGTTTGTTGTTATTGTTGTTGAATATATTCTTTTATTGTATGTTTTGTTTCAGGCCAGTGGAATCCAGAATCATTTTTACTTAATGGAAGGATCTCTTCAGGCATTGAGATACAAACCTACCCAGCAATATCAGCAGCAGCCAAAGGAACAGTGGCAATATAGATTTGTTGGTGTGTTCATGATGCATGTTGATGGATTCCTGCTCTTTGGAGGTTTTATTTTGTAATAGTGCCAGTATTAAACATACAGACTGAAGCATCTTGGATCAGGTAAACAATACATAACATATTCTGTGGTAGGCGTAATTACCAAATTCTAAACAAATTTAAAAGGTTTCAAATTAGATTTAGTTCTTATGCCAGCAGGTGTGGGTTTGACCCAAATGGCAGGTGGGGCTATTCTTTTTGCAAGGAGCATAACAGGTTTATGACCAAAAGGGTCTGGGTTCAAATTCATCCCAGAGCAGACCTGGCAGCATCCAGAACACATCTGGTTTGCTACCATGACATGTCCTTGTGTAAGGTACGTTACTCCTAAGAAATTTCAGCCAAATGAAATTAGCATAGATGTATACTATACCAACATTTCTCTCCATTATGCATGTTGCAAATGTAAATAACATCACCATACATCTGCCACTCTCTCAGAAATTCATAGTATCAGTAGAGCACCTCCATAGTCATTTTTTTGTCTCCATCTGGGTGCAGAGTTGAATTTCCTGGCATATAAAAAAAACATGGAAGTTTCATCCATATTTCCAGAGTACACCAGGTCAAAATCATTCTGTTTCCTCTCATTGATAACAAATTTTAAGCAACTATCCACTTTCAACATTGGCTGGCAATTTCTGTGCTGTGTGAGTGCAGTATCTGAGTGCAAATCTGTGATGCATAAATCATGTACATCATCCAGCTGAAGCTTTAAAACTTTAATCACTGTCAGCCTTGGCAGTGGTAAGGCCCTTAAATCTTACGGCATTTCTGATGACTGCATGGCCATTTTGACGCTGCTCTAGAACCCAATTGTTCAAACCAAACTCCCAATTGGCATAATGGCTTTCCATTACTAGAATTTTCTTCAGCTGCCTGGCACTATCACCTGCAACTTACTTGTTCTTGCACCAGTGATGCACCTTTTTCTCCAACACACAAAATTCATGTTTTGCAGTGCAGAGTTTTACACTGCAACGTCTATAACTTTTAACTTAAATGGTCCATCATATGCATTACATTTTCTTTTCCTTATATTGGTACCTAAGTTCAGCAATTCATGATGTATATCGAAAGGACAAAGTACAAAACACTGACAATTCATAAACTGGGACCATTCATGGCACAATCATAATTGTCCAAGTGGAAAACATAGCAGTGCTGTTTTTACATGATAAAGGATTAAGGTTGGATTAATCAGATTAACAGCACTATCAAATATTGTGAACTGGGTAAAGAAAGTAAGTTTGCCATTACAAGCAAAGGGAGTAAGGTCAGATTTTTACAAAAAATTACGTCTCACTTTTTTTTTTAAAAATGGTCAACTTATAAGCAAGTATATACTGTAGTACTTCAAGACCTAAAATATCTTTATGATTTCAGTCCATCCAACCAGAATGTGGTAATCATTATTATTGAAGTTTGAGCAATATTAATGTGAATTTTATCATAGTTGTGGAGATTGTTTAACTACCTTTGTGTTCAGCAGTTTCATTAGTCTGATTTTTTGTTTGTTTATTTGCACTCACTGCATACATATTTTTACTTGTTTAAGTAATGAGTGTTGTTTTGATTGTGAACACTTTCAGGTTATTTTCTGAATTTTCATAGTTCTTGTAATTTTTGTTAAACATTAGCAACCAAATGCAAAGTGAAAGAAATTTAAAGCTAATGGGGTTACACAAGAGATCTGTCTTGCTTGCATGTATAGTAAAAATCAAATAGGTCATGTATGCACATTTACTCATTTTAAATTTAATATAAATTGTTGTTTTAAAATTTAACAGTAATTTTCTTTAACCAAAGTCTATTCAGTCCTGATTATTGAATGCTCTGCACCTTAACTGTCATCAAGAGACTTCCACCTTAACTGTCATCAAGAGACTTCCAGACAAAAATTATCGATTTCTATGGTCTTTTACAGTGGTGGCCATGTACTGCACTTGAGTCAAGTAAAGAGCATGTCGAGTAGAATCATCACAGTATAGGATAGTACGAATTCATTTATCAGTGTGCATAGCTTTCATTGCAACATCATCAGCATGTGACATTCAATCCGGATTGTACTGGATCACACCTTCAGGTTGATTTTGTCCAACAATATCTACATACTTTAACATTGATTTTTCCATATGCACTTCTCGGGGCATCTGAATAATGACCTTCCAATGGAATGTGGATGAATAAGAATCTAAATGAAGTGAATACTTGCCACTTTAAGGTATTTAGAATCAAATCCTAAAAATTGATGCCCATTTGGTATTGAATGCTACATGATTTGTGTGACTTTTACTCTAGTGTTTATCATGGTCAACTTAGTGTTTGTATCTTGTGATCGGAAAGTAAATTTTGCAGTAAATTTATGTTTTTCCAAGATTACTCACCTGATTACAGTACTAGAAAACCCACGCACCTCTGCAAATGTGAGCATCCAAGTTGACATATTGCTCAAGTCTCAAACTAGAGCCATGCAGCCATGGTAAGGGGGAGGTAATGCAGCCATGGTAAGGGGGAGGTAATGGGTTAGAGTTTCTTCCCTTGATTTACATGGTATATACAGCTCTCCCATTATAACATGCTTCATTATAATGCAATTCTGGATATATAACATGATAACAAAAAGGACCTGCATAAAAAAAATTATGCAAATTATAATTTTTTAAAACAAAATTCTGCGTCTATCAGCCAATGACTTTACATCAAAACTGCTGTAATTGATTTGGACATTACCAGAACTTTTTTTACAGTTGCAGTTTAACTGTGATTAGCCACTATTGTATTCAGGTCATGTCAGATATTGTATTTCTAACAGGGCTGTTACGCACCTAAAATTACCCATGTCTCTAATAAACCACAATTATCACTGGTCTGTGTCAGCTATTGTTTTTGGCTAAAGTACACAGGAATGTCAAATTTTCCTTTTATCACTAAAACCACTCCAGCAGATTAGTAACTTAATCTCTGTGAACATAATTCACCGATGATACAAAAGACCAGCTTAGTGTCAATCATTATTTATTGACAACCTGAATGACAACAGATCACAGAAAAGATTAGCGGCAGCATGTCTTTTGTACTTGCCACTGCTTTCTGTAATCTGTTGCAGTGCAGCCCAGAGCAGATATATGCTCATTTGCATAATGTTGCTACAATTAAGGTCCATTTAAACAATTAAGTGTCACTTTCTTGTGAAATCAGTTAGATTTAAAAGTGAGTTCAGTATTATCAGTATTTATGAGTGAATTAAAATATTCAATCTCGCTGGAGATATCCTGGAAAATGAAAGCTTATTCTGTGAATAGAATTGTAATTTTGAGAGATTCAGGAGGAGAAAGTTTGAAGAGGCTGAAACTGTGCTACAGGGACTTGAAACATAATTTACTGATAAAATTATTTTCTCATGGATCATTCATCTGGGTCAGACTACTTGTTTCTTTTTTCTATTATTTGCTGTCATGTAAACAGACTCTTACCCACATATTGATCATGTTTATTTGAATTCTTACGATACTGTAATCTTCATTCCCAAACTATTTTCTTGATTCCAGGTCCAATATGCTGTTTGGTGTTTATTTGAAAACTCTTACAAGTATTTTTTTTCAAACAGAACAGGGTTGAGAGTTTGCTGCTTGAGAAAGGATTCTATGTCAACTATACATCATCCTGGATGAAGTCAGCTCATTGGTTGCTGTGGTTGACAAAAATTATCATTGAAGGATACAACTTGGGTATAAATATAGAAAACTTAGATATGCATCAATATTTCTTTCATTATTTTAGTCAGCTGTGTCAGAGTAATCATTGAACATGCAGACTGTTTGACTGTATCTCTTTCATGACTTTTATGCCCTACTACATAGGTAGGAGCATATACTGCTACTCCTTTATGCATCAGCCAGTCCACCCATTCAACCATCACCCTTTTGTTAAGGCTTGTGTTTAGGTTATTTCAGAACTGTGTTAGGGTATCCATGTTATGTGAATATGTTGCTGTAGTACGTGTCTTTATAGATGTGTATTTTATTTTAGCACTTATAAAAGTAACAGAAGATAATAAGTCAAAAATGTGACTAACCTTTATGGTCTTTGTTGCCTTTTATCATCATTTGATATTAAAATTAAGGTTGATGAAATTTTTTTTTAGCAGACAACTGATATTTTCAGCACCATCCAAAAAAAAGATGACCGTAAATTTAGACTGGTTTTAATTTTGAAGATATCTTTTTATAATATTATTTACACCCTTATTATAAATTCTGGATTCATCTAGAAGGTAAACTTAAAATCAATTGTATTAATAACTCTGCTGTCATGAAGGACAACATAGACTTCAAACATTTGTCAAATTTTTTACTCTAATCTCATATTATGTTCTTTATAGTTTCAAAAATTACACTTCAGGTTATATTGAAGCAGACTCTAGTTAATGCAATTACAATTTTGTTTTCTTCATTAAGCATCCTTAACTATAATTAATATGCTAATTTGTAAAGTTTGTCGGACTTGTTTGACTATCTGTTTGGGTACAGATTTGGGACAAGTTTAATGAG
>JAECUM010084357.1:0-12152 GCA_016617855.1 Megalonaias nervosa | reverse complement strand
TTTTTGCTTAACAGACCCATCATTTTCGTGTCGAGACCACTCTTTATTCTAAATGCCCATCTTATCCTACTTTTTGCAAAGGGTCACCTGTCTGTGTGCAGTTCAGACCGGTCTGTCTTAGATCTCAGGCCAAAAAGTCTAAAATCTGGACACAAAATCGGATTCCGACCTTGGGCGAATTTCAGCTGGAAAAAACTAGGGTCCAAAATGTTACGTATTTCTCTCTGTATTTTGTAGTGCAACTAGAACATCCATATTATTTGGTATCATCATAAAGCTACATCTGTCTACCTTTCTATAATACCACCCACTTTATTGTGTCATACATGACCTTGACGCTAGAGCTCAGAAGTAGGCTACCACCTCCTGCCGCGTAAACGCAGCGCCAGGGGTCAAAGAGTTAAACAACCCTGTTCCCCCCAACCCCACAGTTATCTGGATGCCTTTTGTCTACTTGATTTTTGGTAGGTCACTCAGTAACTCGTGCCCTCGCTTATAGTGCGGTCATTGTTTTTGTACCCCAATGTGCGCGAGTTATTGAGGGAAGGGTGTAATAATAATGATAATAATAATAATATTATTATTATTATTATTAATTGAACTGATGTTTATTTGTATTTATTTATGCTTCGCAAGCAGCAGAGAGGGTGAACCCTACAACTTTGCAGAGACCTTATTTTTTGAAATTTAAGGGTTCCTACGAAGGCTAAAAAAAGAAGTTTTTGCATTAATAATGAAAACTTCTCTAATTGACCAGATTTTTTTCTGATTTTTTCATGTGCTGGTCACTCAATTTTTGTCGTTCACCCTCTCTGCTGCTATAAATTAAACAGCCATTATAGATATTATCAATAATGAATATTGAAGAACCACACTCAGCTAAATTAGCTTGAGAGCGACTAAAGGCAATTAAAAAATATCTACCTGTTCGTGATTCTGTTAAGCAACAACTACAATCGCGTCAGGAGTATAAGATGGAATTTGCAGAGGGTGCAGAACGATTATTTAAACCTATCACTGAGACCACTAAAGGTATTCTACCTGTGTTAGAGAAAACCGCTGAAGCAACTGGAAAAATAGCAAGAAGAACAAAAAAGACAAAAGAAATTTTACGTGAACTTCCAGAAAAAATAGCTGCTGCGATGCCAGTCCCGGAAATACCTGAAGATGAAGATCAACCTGAAGGTGCTGAAGCAGAAGGTGCTGAAGCACTAGCCCCTGAACAAAAGAGTCGTGCAATAAGTACTGATGAATTGAAAAATAAATTTTATGAAGAAACTATTAAGACAATTAATAATTTGACCCTACAACAACTAGCTGAGTTTGCTTTGGATAGTTTTAGTCGAAGAGATAAATTAATGAAACCTGAATACGCTAAAGATATTAAATCCAGTGAACAATGGCAAAAATATTTATATCGTATACGTATGGATGTTGAACAAGCTAGAGATAATGATCCATTATATAAGGGTTATGATGAGGAAATTGATGAATTAATTCAATTAAGAATAGAGAAGAAACAACAAAAGAAACAACAAAAGAAACAAAAAGCACCACCAAAACAAAAAGCACCACCAAAACAAAAAGAACCAAAACCATTTGAGCAATCACTTCGTGATTATCCAGAATCACCAAAAACACCACCGAAACCAAGTAAAAAGAAACCAAGTGAAGAGAAAGAAGAAGAATATCAAGACGCTCCTGAAACAACTGGAAGTGGTTTAGGAAGTGGTCTTATTACCTGTCCCAATAACGTTCTTGCTGATGTCGATCGACTAGAAATTCTCATTGGAGGAAAACGAGCTGGTAATAATTCATCAGAAATCATTAATGAAGCAGCTGATATTTGCAAACGATTATTTACAGGCGGTATCATGGATATTAATGTATATCGGTCCCTCATTAATGAAATCAGTGACGATGTCACTTATGACTACCACAGTGATTAGATACAATTAGTGATAAAGTCATTTAATAACAAAATGATCGTGCATGGTACTCAACGTGGACCTACCATGGTCAGGGTAATAAACTCTCGATTACCAGTATACAAAACGACCTACGGAGATGGACTTGGTGATGTTGTTCAGGGTCTGTTTAGAAGAATAGCCCCAAAAGTAATACCGATTGCAAAGCAACTAGGAATGAAAGCTATTGATGTTGTTCGTGAAAAGGTATAAGCGCTGTTGGTAATATTGCTAGCAAAGCATTTTCAGCAATCAAAGATAGACTATCAAGATTAATACGCAGACCACAAGCGGCCCGACCTCAACCTGTGAAATTGGCTAGCACTGAAGTGATGCCAGCAAATGTCAGTAAAATAATAAATCAAGCCGCTAATCAAAAACTAGCGGAGTTGGCTGATGTCCCGATGTCGGAAAAGGAAAAAAATATAACCGCTAGTCTGATAGCAGGAAGTGGTCTTCGCGTTAGACGAAGACGATAATAATAAAAATGTTTAAGCGCATATCTGACCCCGCGTTTGACATGGACGCACCAGTTCTCAAAGATGAGTCTGTGCGCGATTATCAGTATTATTCTTATGACGCACGACTGCCAAATCAGCGTGGACGAATCGAACTACAGGTTCAGGATACAAGTAGGTATTTTCTACCCGCTGAGGCATTTATTGAGGTAGAAGGTAAAATTTATAAAGCGGATGATACTGAATACGATAATAATGTTGCTTTTGGTTTTGTTAATAATGGTATTATGGCGTTATTTGACAGCGCTACATACATGATTGATGGAAAAAATATTGAATCAATCCAGAAAGACGTTGACGTTGCTACAACAATATTGGGTTTAGCAAGATACAGCGATGATTATTCAAGATCAGCTGGTCCATCAATGATGTTTGTAAAGGACACTTCTAATCACCCGGATCATAAAAATGTAACTACAGGTAATGTAAGAAATGCTGCAGGAACCGCAGAAACTCCCACAGTATTATCAATGAACGAAAATTTCAACTTAGGATTTGCATCACGTAAATCAGTGTTGAAAGATAGAAGGTTTTCATGTGCAATTCCACTGTCACACATATTTGGATTTTGCAGAAATGTCAGAAAAGTCATTTTTGGAGCCAAACATACGGTTGTACTTGTGCGAAAAGGCGATGATAATGATGCAATGTGGCATGTTGAAGGAGCTGATGATAATGCAACTGCGGCACTTCATGGTAAAGTATCACTAACAGAACTTTCGCTGTGGATGCCAGTGATGACTCCAACAATATCTGAAGAAGATCGGTTACTATCTTTTATGAGTCAAGGTGGTAAATCAATGTTATCATGGTTAATGATGACCACAGATGCTGTTCAGAGTGCAATTAATGGTTTATTTACATGGCAAATAGCCTCTCAACAGGGAATAGCCGCACCACGACATATATTTATTGCACTTCAGAATAATACACGTGTAAGCAATCAAACAAAAAGTTTAATGATATTTGACAAACTTGGTGTTTCTGAAGTTTCATTAAGGATAAATGGACATCAAGAACCATCTGAAGATATATTACTGAATTTTGAAAATAATCATGTAGCACGTGCATATCATCGATTAATGACATTCATGGGACGTGATCAAAACATTGATACTGGTTTACAAATATCGCAGCTAGATTTTACATTGCTGTATCCGATTTATTACTTTTCACTAGAACATTTAGATTTAACCAGACAATCTGTTGTAGATATTCATTTTCGAGCTCGCGTTAATAGAAACATTGTAGATTTCCCTAATTACAGAGCAATAGCCGTTATACTCAGCGATAAATCGATGTTACTCGAAGGTGTTGGTGGACGAATGAGAGTTATTGATGCTCCAGTAGAAAATATGTAAAATATTTTCTAAACATGTAATTAGATCGTTCATAATATTAATAATGTCATATCATCACGTTAGTGTGAGTCTGACTCCTGGTCAGATTAAAAGGCTGCAATCAGCATCAAAAAAAAATTGTGCATTAAAAATATCACTAAAGCGAGAACAGATGACCGGTTCAAATAAATTATCGTTGACCGAGCGTCATTTCAAAAACTTCAATGAAGCTAAAAAATCAAATAAAGGCGTCAAACTTAATCTTTCTGTGGGCGCCATCAAAGACGTTGCTAAATCGGGTGGTATATTTCCACTTCTCGCAGCTATACCAGCTTTAATAGCAGCTGCAGCCCCAGCTGTTGCAAAAGCAGCTGCGCTAGGTGCTGTTGGAACAGCTGCTGGAATGGCGTTAAAGAAAGCAACCGGACAAGGAATCAAAAAAAAGGGAAGCGGTTTAAGACTACCAGGAACCCCGTATTCGTGGTACGGAAAGGGTCTAAGACTACCAGGGACCCCGTATTCGTGGTACGGAAAGGGTCTAAGACTTCACGGGACAGTTTACTAATATCACTCATGTCCAATTTTGATTTACTTAATGCTGCTAAGCAACTAAAAATAAAAAACTTTAGAGTTGTTTTTATGCGCGATCAATTGCCAAAAAAAATCAAACAATATTGAAACCGGTATCATTAATCTCGATAAAAACTCTGGCCCAGGCACGCATTGGGTCGGATATGCAATTGATCCACGTGGAATTATTTATTTCGATTCGTATGGATTAGCACCACCAAAAGAATTTTTAGAGAACGTTACCGGCGATATTCCAATCTGGTATTCAACGCTACCAACACAAAAAATAACTGATCCTCCAATATGCGGTCGTGAAACCCTCGCTGTGCTTGATGCTGTATCAAAATCAACAGCGCCACCTCATAAAGTCGTGCATGCATTCACTACACTACGTCATAACACTTAAACAGATATCAGTAAATATAATGGAGGATATTTATGGAAGATCTACTCGCAAAGATAAGAAGGTCGATTTATCTAAATATGCAACTCTTGATCAGCTCAGAAATGAAATCGATGATTTATTAAATATCACAAGTGTGGATCAAAATGAAGTCGTCGTTTTTCAGGACAAACAAGGACGATTAAAAACGAGTAACATACAACTACTAGATGTACTTGTACGAATTCCCAACGCGGTTGTTAATAATATCGTTACTTTTACTGATCAAGGTAAAATACAGGATTCCAGTAAATCGGTTAACGACTATGTTAAGAAAACTGGTGATGTATTTACTGGTGACATTATGTCAGGAAGAAAATTACGTATCTTGGAGATCCAATCGCAAATACAGACGCAGCAACAAAAAAATATGTCGATGATCAAGAATCCAAGTACGTGTCAGTGCGCGGTGGTATAATGCGTGCATTTCTCGACATGAATAATAATGGTATTAATAATCTCAGAACACCAGAAACAGATTTTGACGCTGCAACGAAGAAATACGTCGACGATAAGGAAATTCCAATAACGACTTCGTTAACGACAATCAATGATGGAATTGCTGCATTTAGAACTGATTATATTAATCATGTACAAACGTTTCTGAATTTTCGTAGAAATGTAAACAGATCTATTAATGACTTTTTTGGAAGTCCACCAGTCGTTGACATAAAACTTACCGACATTAACATGAAAATCAACGATATTGTTAGTGGAATTCCTAATATCATTGAAAAAACGAATCTAGTAACAAAGTTACTTGCTGGAATGCCTCACAAGCAGATCTTCAACGTAGTATACACAGTAGCATCAGGATTAGGAGTATGGACACTGCAAGATAATAATCTCAAACACACCACAAAAATTACTGGCGTATACAGGTTGTCTATATTTAGCATTGCAAAATTCAGTATATTTACTACATTTCCATGGTGTCATTCAATCGATACTTTTTCTGGAGTTGTATCCGTTATAATAAATAAAGATGCGGAAGAAACATTTCTGCTGGAGGCATCTGATAAAAAGTTAACCAGAGCACTATACTGGTGGTGCTTGGAATTTGTATGTGAAACTCCTCAATTAGTTATCTAGATAAATCTAATGAATCAAGATTCATTTATCGACGTTCAATGTCACAGATACGCACAAGTATGTGAGTGTCAAACCAAACTAAAAAATATCGACGATTACATGGTAAAGGTAAAAAAATATCGGCGACGTATGGTTGTTATTGATATAATGGTATACTCGGTTTCTGCTGTTATTGCTGGAACTGGATTATTACTATCAACAATAACGATGACAGCGCCTGCAGTTGTAACAATTATAGTTTCAACGGCAACAACATGCGCAGGTATTTTCAGTACTATCGCTAAGAAAATATCTACGTGTACAAATGATAAACTAAACAAGTACATAATGAAATTGCACACAGCAACATCATCTTATTCTAAACTATCATCGTATCTTTCGGCGTACCTCAGCGATGGCAAAATATCCGATGAGGAGTTCGCAACGATAATGGAAACTTATCATGAGGCATTCAAAGTGGATTCTAATGATAAAGTGGAGGGTTGAATTTCCGCTCTATTAAATACGGAGTATTTTAAATAATGTCATCGTTAGAATTACTTTAGCAGATAGTAGCTAATACAACGCCGTCAAAAACTACTATGATATCATTAAGTTCAACCAATCCTGAATTTAGTGTTAATTTTCCAACTGCAATTCCAGCAAAGGAAATAGCGCTAGCACAATTATGAGTTTATCATAGTTGGCCAAATATCAGGTCAAAACCGTTTGGTGGACAACCAGCAAATAATTCACTGGTATTTGCGAATAAAAATAAATCTGATGGAACACCTGATTGGCAAGTTGTTGGAATTTCAACGGGCAGTTATCAAATAGACCAGATTAATGACGAGTTCCAACGCAGAATTAAATCTATCACAGGGGAAGAATCCAAAATAGCGATTACTGCTTACGAACCAACACTATCAGTGGTGATTGAAATAAATTCTCCTGATTACCTCGTAGATATTTATCAAAGTTCGATCAGATCAGTGTTAGGATGGCCTGAAGTTGCACCTGTTTATAATGGAGTTTCAGAGCCAACTAAAAATGAATTTAAAACGAGTGAAGAAAAATTCATTAAAAATCCAGAATATTGAGGAAAACATCCATGGAATTATATACTATTTAGAAGAGATCCAAACGACGATAGATATTACTTTACCGATTTTGACGGTAAAAGGATCCCCAAGATAAGTGGTAGATCAGTATTTGATATCATCATGACACCAGGGGCGGGGGGTCGAGAGATTATTGATGAAAAATTTTTTAAAGAATTTTTAGATACTCTTAAACCTGAATACGATAAAATATTTAATGATTTAAGAAGTTTACTTATTTCATTATCACAACATTATGATCATAATGTTAAGCAGCAAATAATCGAGTCAATAAAACACTTAAATGGGATCCTACTCGATTTATATATAGCCAATCGAAGTATCATAAACGTTGCGATTGATATTAGTAGAAGTGGTTACACAAATCCAGAATCTAAACAATTATTTCTTGATCATTACAAAATAACAGAAAAAGACTTACAAACACTCATTATACCAGATTTAAATAACGCTGAAATGAAGAAATCATTAAATGATCTTATTGAAGAATATTATCCGAGAGTAATTGAATCATGGAGAAAAATAGCCCCATCACCGGTTATACTAAAACACAATAACAACCCTTTTGGTGCCGGACGTCATATATCGCCAGGCATTGTAAACATAACAACAACAAATGCAGTCAATCTGGTATGCGATGTTATTGAAGGTAGCTATCAGGTAGATCTTTCAAAGTCTAACCAGGCCCAGCAAGGGTACATATTATATAGTTTTAGTCCGTTAGTCCCCTCCGGGGTGGTTAATTGTATCAGAGCCAATTAACCCCGTGTACCTGCGAGTTCATAATCCGTTATTATCAAGGATACACTTTAAACTTACAGACCAAAGCAATCGCATTCTGGACACAAGAAATGAAGAACTAAATATAAATCTGTATGTGAAATCATAATGCGTTTTTATCACAATGCGTTATCATAACAAAAAAAAATATCCGGATGCATAGTGCTTGTCTATGATACATAATAGTTGGTATACAATACATCATAGCATATACTTGTCAATATAACCTTGCCTGCGGTCTCATTCAATGCTAATCGGCAACTTCCCTATGTGGCAACCAGTAACTGACAAAATAATAATACTGTATTCTTTGTTTACATAAAATCCGCGCACAGATTTCTCATATTGCACAATCGAAATCTATTGTCTAGAAGGCTGCATAATTAGCTCTGTTATTGATTATTCCATAACGGCTGTGTATATGTGGCCGATTACTGCGTAAAGTTATTTTAAGAACATCCGCTATGACTAAATCAATTTCCTTGGTAACGGCTTACGCATAGACTCAGTGTTAATGCAGAATTATATATATTTTTTGGAAACTAGAAATATAAAATCCCATTTTACACAGAAAACTGTGGTTTTTGTTACTGTAGTTTTTAGGAAATAGACTATTGGTAAACACATACTAACTTTTTCAGTATGTATTTATAACAAGGTCCGATAGCTCAATTGATAGCGCGTAGAAACTCTCATCCGGGGGTCATGGTTCGAAACCCGAGAAAGACATATGTCTGCGGGAGGCAATTTTAGGCCAAGATTTATAATCTATTGGGGGCTCCAGCCCCCCCGTCTTCAGAGTACACCAATCCACTACGTCAACACGTGGTGGATTCACTTTTGTGAATCACCCATTGGTTGATCATTATGGGTTGGTGTGCTTGAAGACGGCATTTCATCATCATCATATCATCATCATATCATCATCATCATATCATCTCATCAAAAATATACAGCGGGGGGTGATATGAGGTCGTGACCTTGTGACTTCACTAAAGGGGTACCCCACACAAGGGCCATTCCAAAAGACACAATCGCAAAACTAAAAATAAACCTAATGAGATTCCAGGTCACAAAGACCAATCAGCCTTTGAGTTTCTAGAGTTTCGGTTACGGATATCTAGGAATTCTTGTAAGGCAATAAACAGAATCTGATTGGTCACTAAAATAAGACCTACACGTGTATAAACAACCCTCTGAGTTTCTAGAGTTTCGGTTACGGATATTTAGGAATTCTTTCGGGGGTAAACAAATAACACGTACAGACAGCCCTCTGAGCCTCTGAAGTTTCGGTTTCGGATATTTAGGGGTTCTCTTGGGGGTAAATGTCTAAACAAAGAACCTTATTAGGTTTATCTGATATAACTATGGAATGGTAGACCGAATGTCACCCCGCGCTGTATATTTTTGTTTATTTTTTATATTAAATATACACTTATTATATAATGAATTTTGAAAATATCAATGTCATTGTTTCTGCGATTAAAAAATTACAACATAACAGTATCAATGTATCTGACAATCTTAATCTGAAAAGATTCTATGTGATTTTGACTCATTACAACAACAAAAGAACGAGAACAGATTCACACTATCTGCTGATTATAAATTTATGAAAATTATCCAACAAGGAATGTTAAAGTCACTGGCAACTGTCACTGATGATCAGGTAAAGTTATTTGTGCCTCTCTCAAATGCTATTGACAAAATCAAGCTAGAATTATCTCATGGATACGAACAGAAAAAGATTATAAACTTTCGTATAAGACAGTTAAGAGAGCATTGTGAAAATACGAGTGAAAATACGAGTGAAAATGACAGCGATAATGATGGACCATTGACTGTGATAATAGCTAAACAAAATCCTTGGGAAAATTAACATATTCTGCTTAGTATAATGCAACCTACACATATTGACAAGTATTGTATCAAAGAACCAACCATTATATTTCAGTAGGTATCATAGACAAGTACAATATTACCCGTGCTTGTTGTGCAAAGTTTTTCGTTGAGTTTGCTAGTTTTCGTTGGGTCAAAACCCCAGGAAGGTTAACGGGAATTAACATTAGGTTTTAAATTTGTTGATCAAAAACTGGTTTTTTCCAGTTCTTTTGCACGTATTGTGTAGTTTTTTGCTAGCGAATTACAATAAAAATCCGGAAAAAAACAGTTTTTGATCGATAAATCAAAAACCTAATGTTAATTCCCGTTAACCTTCCTGGGGATTTCACCCAACGAAAACGAGCAAACTCAACGAAAAACAAGGATAAAATCGACTAAAATACCTGAAAAAATCAACAAAATAGCGTAAAAAACGAGAAATTTGATAAAAAATCGAACAAAATAAAAACTTTATAAAAAATAGTTAAATCTGATTAAGTAGAGAATATTTTGTGCCATCGAATACAGTTTATGTATCTTTTGCTTAACCCACTTCTGGAGAACCATCTTAAGATCTTATAATATTTTCTGAATGCCAATTGCAAGCTAAATAATACCATGTACTATTATGTTCCTAACATAAGTGCAGATAACTACAATACTGAAAAGTTTTATGCTTGCCTCAGTCTCGCTTGACCATCTGATACCAAGTACTGGAACAGAAAATTTTGTGCAAATTTTAAAGAAAAAGTAGATCTAATAACACCATCAGGGGAACGTTTCACTGAGGGTGATGCTATGTTAAAGTATTTGGCAGCAGAATTAATTGATTCAAAACTAATTTCTTCCCCAGTCTCTGTATTTACGGATTTAATAGCTCTCTTTCCGTATAATTTACACCTTCCTGTGTTTCCGGATTTACAATTTTGACTCTGTGTAGTAATTCATAGATTTCCAAATGAATTGTCAAGTTTATCGCCGTTGATGTGGTCAACCACATACCCATCTTTGATCGGTCCAAAATAACACTCGTAGATAAATATGTGTGATAAATAATTTTTATTTCCTTTGGTATTAAACACAAGATAACCAGTATTGGTAACACTACCGACTGGTTTTTTCAATCTGCAATTCCTGATGATGCCATTACGAGATGCTTCATAATTGGTAATGATTGGATGTGACACAAACTCATTTTGCTCCATTTATATATATAATACTATTTGTTTAAATCATTGTTTTGAAAATCTAGCGAGATAATCTTCTTCGGTCTTTATAGGAGAATCAGCGTTATATTTTTTATCGTAATATCGTTTCAACTCTCTGTATTTTTTACCACCGCATTGCGCACACAGTTGAGTCTTTCCTCGCACTCCAGCACTACACACAATACACGGTTTTGGTCCTAAACTCCCGTTCCTGACGCATTGCATATGATAACTACAGTATTCATTCACGCATGATCTGTTGCACGGAGACGTATAACCGATTTTTAGCCAGTTGCAATGATTTGGTTGAATCATATACAAAAGATTAATGTTCAATTAAATATATATTTGCCTTAATTATAATATGAAAGAATTATCCGTGATTGAACCCTATGCAACCAGATTCGATCTTGACAGACTACCCGAGTATAAATTTAGTATTTCGATGCAAGATCTAGCTTTAACTAATAAAGATGTAACTAGACGTATCCGTGAGGCCAAGAAGGAATTTCGTGACGATGGTGCAGTTCATGCATGGTCAACATTCAGAGTTGGAAATGTTTCTAATACGATGAATGACAAACGAGGAAGAGTAATCATTAACTACCTTGATAATCAAAAATATTTTATTTTAATAAAATTTATTGTAAATACAGAAGAAGATATTTAGATTATTCGTGACAAGCGCGATCCCGTCCGCGTGCAGTCAGGAAATAATATCTTCTTGAGTAATAAATCTAAACCAGGAATACTAACTGGTATAGATAAACCGTATTATGAGCAATCGTACCCTGTAACTGCGGTTGTCTATGGAATATTTCCGCTGAATAATAAACCTAATGTTGGGGATCTCAAACCGATGAAATTGTCAAGGATAAACTGCGTAGCTGAGCGAGTTACAGAACATTTTACAAACGCAATACGTGGTAATGGTTTAACGGATTTAAGACGTAAAAAAATAAATGCATGGGCAGAGTTGGTTAAAGATACCGGAGCGTCTATCAGCGATGTTGCTGAGCTAGAGAAGAAATTTCCAATAGCAGTAAAAACATTAACCGGAGAGATTTTGTACAAACTGAAATATATAAAAAATGGAGCTCCGATAGATATTATTGATCATAACGCGCACGCATGGACTGCTGCAGTAACAATATTTCCACGAGATAGAAAGATTAAATTTTATGACGGTGATATCTTTGATTTTATTAAAAATATTAGTAAAACTGATCCTGTTTCTGTTTGGTTATTTCAGAG
>JAECUM010084347.1:2739-17207 GCA_016617855.1 Megalonaias nervosa | reverse complement strand
ATTTTGTTTTTACCACACGATACCATTAAAACACGTGGACGAAAATCACGCACGTACAAATACGCGTTAACTGTCGTTGACATTGCTAGTAGATATAAAGAAGAGGAGCCATTATCAACAAAAACAGCATCCGAAGTTGCATCTGCGTTCGAACGAATTTATCATCGAGGTGGTCTACGATGGCCAAAACTACTACAGGTTGATCCTGGTAAAGAATTTCTTGGAGTAGTATCATCGTTGATGAAGAAACATAATGTTAAAATCAGACGAGGACATAATGAAATTCATCGTGATCAGGCAATCGTTGAACGATTTAATAGAACACTTGCTGAGCGGTTATTCGGATACCAATACGCAAAGGAAATATCTACTGACTTCAAAGATAGATCTCGTGAATGGGTTGCAAGATTACCGAGTGTGATAGCTGCGTTGAATAATGAAATTACTCGTGCAACTTCCATGAAACCTTCTAATGCGATCAAAAAAATATATATACCCAATGGCTACGGACAACGACATGAATCTTTCTCTCAACCAGTATTAGGTAATGTTACAGTTAGATATTTATATGAACCCGGCGAACTTGAAGGCGGTAAAAAAGAGCAACCGATCCTATCTGGAGCGTGACTACACATAAAATTTCTAGCGTGGTTAGATCCACTGGTAGACCTGCCATATACAGACTAGATTCTACTGCCCCTCAGCGTGGATTTGTACGTGAACAATTACAAGTAATTCCTGAGGATACACAATTACCACCAAGCTCAATTTTGTAAACATCCAGAACCTCGACGTCGATTACACTCAAGACAAGTCAGCATTACATTTTCACGTGTGTGACCGAGATCGCTATTAATTCTGTCTACGGTAAATTGTCTTGGATTCGAATACTGCCATGACATATTACAGTTGCAACTTGCGCAATTATTATTCTGTAGTTCTTTTAGTTTTATAATAAATTCAATATCAATATCAAAATCACGATTATTTTTTTTTGTCAAACTGCTTATAACCAGATAGTTTTTTTCTTATTACGTCATTATTAACAGTTTGATCATTATTTTCTATAAAATTCCTATATAGTTGAGATATTCTCCTGACTCGAGATACGGCGAGATAGACTAAATTTGACCATTCGATCCGATCATCTACAATCCAGATTTTAGTATCAGTTATAGTTAATCCCTGTGACGAGTGAATAGTTATAGCATATCCTAACGTCCACGGCGATTTATTCATACTCAGCGCATTCTCAACGACATTAATATCGACTAAAATAATATCATTCAAGACAAGATTCTGTATCCTTGGTGGAACCAAGGCACCAGGAATTTCAACTTCAATATTCTGTCGTCGAGTATCTGCTGGGCGATAGCACAAGGTACAGGTAACGTTGGAAACTTTTCTTTATGTAACGTAAATAATTTCTTTTGCAGTTCATCACGAACTATCTTTCTACTCGCGACTATCAAATCAGCGGGATTCCATGAAGTCCAAAATTCATTCATAGAAGTCTCTGGAATTACTCCTCGCATTATCTCACATTGTACTCTGTCTGGCTGAAGTCTGATTAATCTTTAAAACTCTTTTAGCGGTTCATCGATAGCTCTATGGTCATCATGTATTTCTTCATAATAATTTACGTTATTCTTTAGCCATTCATGTGGAGACTCTCCAACAAAGGGTGGTGGTTGACCATGATCGCCGCACATAATCACAGCAGTATTCTTTGTCAATAACCATTCAAGAAATGTTTTTAGTGTTTCTAACGACACCGTGCATATCTCGTCCCATATAATATATTTAGGTACATATTTTTCACCCATCCGCGATGGAGTCCACGTGTCTCCGCACCATCTAAAGAAACTGTGATATGTACACGATTTTACTCCTCGTTGTTTTATTTCTCTAGCAAGTTTGTGCGTCGGTGTCAAAACAATTATATCTAAACTATTATTTATAAATAAATTAATTACACGAGTTGTTTTACCTGACCCTCCACACCCATTAAGATAAACAGTCTTATATCTAGATACAGGATCGTACACAGATGGTGCAGATGACTTTGATGTTTGATTATTATTTCTGTAATATGTCTCCACAATTTCAACATCTGCAGATTCAGAATAACTAAATATATTTTCTTGTTTTATTCTCCATGTCCCCATTCACCATTACCGAGTTTTAATAAATCTTTATATTTTTTATGTACATAAAATGAATCCGTAGCGACTCTGACAGCGTGAACGAGGAAATTTATTTATCATCGATAGTAGGTTTATCGAAACATAAGCTAACATCGAAGATCTTAAATGAGTAAACTGCGGTGACTCGCCATCAAGGTAGCTCACAATGGTACCTAGTTTTGTTCCATCTGATAAATAAGCATTACATCGGTTTATAAACGTATTTTTCTCAGTTGTATCAGCGATTATAAAATCTAGTTCAGCGTCGTCCATAATCAATCTTGTACACGCTCGTTTATAATCGTATGAACCACCTTGAGTAAATTTACCGATTATCTTTCTACCGAGATCTTTTGTAAATTTCTCATCGTATTCGTTTCTGCATTTATTTATTTTAATAATATGATCTTCATCAATATCAGGGAATTCTTTTCTGGTATCATCGATATTAAATCTGTTCGGTTCTGGTAACCAAACTTGCTTCTGTGAATTATACGATATAATCGCTTCAGTTACTCTCAACGATATTAAAAATCCAGCATCAAGCATATATCGCAATAGTACTATCGGAACCCAACATTTTTCTGAAAAATGTCTTCCAAATCAAGCATAAGTAATCGGATGGAGATTTTCTGCAAATTCGAATAATTCTACATGAGTAAATCCGGTTAAGTCAACATCTGGTAAATGTCCGTTTATCGCAACCCTGGTCATGTCATGTGTAGGATGTCCGAATCTCTTAAAGTACTTAGAACATACTCCATATCCAAGAAAACTCCCAGGATAACACGCTACCATATCAACCGAGATAACATCACTATGGTTGTATTTGGTGTTCCATAACCCACCGTGACCATATTCTATACAGCTTTTCTTGACATCTTCAAGGAATTCCGATCGTGTCGTTTTCCATGAATTTTTCTCCTGAGCGAAATGGGCAGCAACCGATGGTACGGTAAAGCAGTTATTCAGTAATTGTCCAACTATGACATCATCAGAGGTATATTTCAATGCAAGATGTTCCATTTCTTCATGAAGAAATTCTGTACGATAAATATCACCGTTAGGCCGTACAAACTGATCGTAATGATTATATTCCGAACTCTGAAATAACCAAACAGACACAGGGTCGCTTTTGCTGATATTTTTAATAAAATCAAATATATCACCGTTATAAAATTTAACTTTTCTATCTCGTGGAAATATCGTTACAGCATTAGTCCATGCATGTGCATTATGATCAACGATTGTTATAGGGTTTCCATTTTTTATATATTTTGGTTCGTATAATATCTCTCCGGTTAGTGTTTTTACTGTTATTGGAAATCTTAATAACTTTTCTAGTTCAGCAACATCCTTAATAGATGCACCAGCATCTTTAACCGTTCTGCCCATGTGTTTATTTTTTTACGTCTTAAATCAGTTAAACCATTACCACGTATCGCATTTGTAAAATGTTCTGTAACTCGTTCAGCTACGCAGTTTATTCTTGATATTTTCATCGGTTTCAGATCCGCAATATTAGGTTTATTATTTAGCGGAAATATTCCATATACAACTGCAGTTGCTGGATAACTCTGTATATAATAGGGTTTATCAATGCCAGTAAGTATTCCGGGCTTAGATTTATTGTTTAAGAAAACAATACTACCGGACTGCACACGGACTGGATCACGCTTATCACGAATAATCCAAATATCTTCTTCTGTATTTACAATAAATTTTATTAAAATAAAATATTTTTGATTATCAAGGTGATTAATAATTACTTTTCCTCGTTTGTCATTCATCATATTAGTAACATTTCCAACTCTGAATGTTGACCATGCATGAACTGCACCATCGTCACGAAATTCCTTTTTTGCTTCACGAATACGTTCGGTTACCGTTAATGCCAGATCCTGCATCGAAGTACTAAGTTTATATTCTGATAGTCTGTCAAGGTCAAATCTAGCAGGGGAAGGTTCAATAACGGATAATTCCTCCATATTATAATTAGGGCAAGTATATATTTAATTGAACATTAATCTTTTGTATATGATTGAAACACAAAACAAATGTGCTTGGCTCAAAATTGGATATACTTCTACTTGTAATAAATCATGCGTGAATGAATACTGTGGTTATCATATGCAATGTGTCAGAAATGGAAGTCTAGGACCAAAACCGTGTATTGTGTGTAGTGCTGGAGTGCGAGGAAAAACTCAATTGTGCGCGCAATGCGGTGGTAAAAAATACAGAGAATTAAAACGATATTATGACAAAAAAAATAACGCTGACTCTCCTATAAAAACCGAAGAAGATTATTTGGCTAGATTTTCAAAACAAAATAATGATTTAAACAAATAGTATTATATATAAATGGAACAAAATGAGTTTGTGTCACATCCAATCCTTACTAATTATGAAGCATCTCGTGATGGCGTGATTAGAAACTGCAGATTGAAAAAACCAGTAGGTAGTCTTAATAATACTGGTTATCTTAGATTTACTGCTAATGGCAAGAAAAAAGGATATTTATCTCATATATTTACCTACGAGTGTTATCTTGGAATGATCAAGGATGGGTATGTGGTGGATCACATCAACGGCAATAAGCTCGATAATTCGATTTCTAATTTACGAGTTACTACACAGAGTCAAAATTGTAAATCCGGAAACACAGGAAGGTGTAAATTATACAGAAAGAGAGCTATTAAATCAGTGAATACAGAGACTGGGGAAGAAATTAGTTTTGAATCAATTAATTCTGCTGCCAAATATTTTGACATAGTACCACGATCGGTACAATTTGTCGCAGAAAATATACAAAAATCTTCCTTTTCCAAAATATATAATCAGCGGATAGTATTTGAATATGTCTAATTTTGTCTTCTTACAAAAACAAATAGTTCGACTCTGTTAATTTTCCCAAGGGGTTTGTTTAGCCATAATTACAGTCAGGGGTCCACCTTCATCGCTCTCAGCATTGACAGAATCAGATAGCATAATCTTTCTTAATTGCATTACACGATTATCCACAATCTTTTTTCTTTCGTACTCGTGAGACAGTTCAGATTTAATATTTTCGATAGAACGTGCAAGAGGTGCAAATAGCTTTATCTGATTGTCGTTTACCATGGCTAGTGATTCAAGCATAGCTTGATAAATTAATTTTATGAATCTGTAGTTTGAAGATAGTGTATATTTATTATCAAATTTTCTTTGTTGCAGTAATTCAAAATCGCACATAATTTTCTGAGGTCGAGATTATCAGATATTTTTATTCCGTTATGTTTTAGTTTTTTAATAGCAGAAATAATATCATTAATGTTTTCTTGGTTCATTATATATATATATATATTTATATATTTAATATAAAAAATAATATCAGTATCTGAATAATTATTTAAAAAAATGTAGTCCCCATAACCCCATGTGAACCTCTAGGTTGTCATATGACATCCTAGCAGGATCAGAAGGTCAGGGGACTGTTTTGAGGATGATTGTATGATTATATGGTTATGATTTTGATTTTTGAGGACAGCACAAACCCCATGTGAACCCCTAGGTTGTCATATGACATCCTAGCAGGATCAGAGGTTACATATAAACTTATCTCTAAGAATTTAATTCTAAGGACAGCACAAACCCCATGTGAACCCCTAGGTTGTCATATGACATCCTAGCAGGATCAGAGGTTACATATAAACTTATCCTAATGATTGTATGGTTATGAATATATACAAATGGTTTATGATTTTGGACTGCACAAACATAAACTTATCCTAATGATTGTATGGTTATGAATATATACAAATGGTGATGACGGGGGAATCTTGTCTACGTCCAACAGATTTTGTACACTCTCCCCCCATACAAAACCCCGGGAGTGTAAAACGTACACCCCTCAAGGGTGTATGATAGGAGAGTGTATTTTGTCTGTTGTGGATATCGAGGAAATTCTCCGGGTTCCCCCAATTAAATAAGCATCAGTCGCAAATGCAAGATAATATCTTTAGCATTTTTGGAGACTCGAACACGCGAGAGTCTGTAGAGCTTCGATCTACGTCAAACCGTCTTACCATTTCGGCCATCGTTCTCTTATCAATAATATAGTTAAATTTAAGTATATATATAATATTTATGCTGTCTCACAGAACTTGTATTACTAATAGAATGTAGAATTGTACTTCAGTTTTTCAAAATTCATAAAATAATTTTGCACGCATAAAGTTATAGTTCGTTAATGTAACAGACAGACGGACTAATATACGCTATACACGTACATACAACTGGGTTTGTACAGGTAACGTAGTAAGGGAAATAATCGTTCAATTTACTGCAGAGAGATAGCCGAGTTATCTCGCTTTATTATATATACAATTGCTTTAATCATAGAAAATTGATTATGTATTTACTCATCAGATTATGCCCTGATTAAATAATCAGACGTTCTATGAGCGTACATACAGGTTTATATTAAGAGATTCGTTTCTCGTGTCCAGAATGTTTCCTGCCTGGTCAGTGAGTTTGAAATTTATTCTTGTCAGAAATGGATTATGAACTCGCAGGTAAACGGGATTAATTGGTTCTGTCACAATTAATGAGCCTGGTTGGACAATCGGGCTAAAACTGAATAATATGTACCCTTGCTCCGCAGTGCCACTGTGGTGGCTAGATTTAGAAAGATCTACCTGATAGCTACCTTCAATAACATCACATACCAGATTGACTGCAATTGTTGTTGTTATGTTTACAATGCCTGGCGATATATGTCTACCGGCACCAAAGGGATTGTTATTGTGTTTTAATATAACCGGTGGTGGGGCTATTTTTTTCCACGATTCAATTACTCCCGGATAATATTCTTCAATAAGATCATTTAATGATTTCTTCATTTCAGCGTTATTTAAATCAGGTATAACAAATGTTTGTAAATCTTTTTCTGTTATTTTATAATGATTAAGAAATAATTTCTTCAAATTTGGTCTTGTGTAAGGACTATCTAATTCAGTAGTTGTAGCTTTTATAATACTTCGATCGGCGATATATAAATCGAATAAGATACCATTTAAATGTTTTATTGACTCGATTATTTGCTGCTTTACACTTTCATTATAATGTTGTGATAATGAAATAAATAAATTTCTTAAATCATTAAACATTTTATCGTATTCAGGTTTAAGAGTATCTTAAAACCATTTAATAAATTTTTCATCAACACTATCTCGATCTCGCGCCCCTGGCGTCTTGATAATAGTAAATATTGATCTAATTATCTTGGGGATCTTTTTACCGTCAAAATCGGTAAAGTAGTATGTATCATCGTTTGGATCATTTTTAAATGTTATATAATTCCATGGATATTTATTTCGATATTCTGGATTTTTAATGAATTTTTCTTCACTCGTTTTAAACTCATTTTTAGTTGGTTCTGAAACTCTATTATAAACAAGTGCGACATCAGGCCATCCTAACACTGATCTGATCGAACTTTGATAAATATCTACGGAGTAATCAGGGGAATTTATTTCAATAACCGCAGATAGTGTTGGTTCATAAACAGTAATCGCTATTTTAGATTCTTTCCCCGTGATAGATTTAATTCTGCGTTGGAATTCATCATTAATCTGTTCTATTTGATAACTACCCGTTGAAATTCCAACAACCTGCCAGTCAGGTGTTCCATCCGGTTTATTTTTATTCGCAAATACCAGTGAATTATTTGGTTGTTGTCCACCAAACGGTTTTGATCTAATATTAGGCCAACTATAATAAACTCGTAATTGCGCTAATGCTATTTCCTTTGCTGGAATTGCAGTCGGAAAATTAACGCTAAATTCAGGATTGGTTGAACTTAATGATATCATAGTAGTTTTTGACGGCGTTGTATTAGCTACGATCTGCTGAAGTAATTGCGACTCTGACATTATTATTATCGTTATTATTTAATTCTCCATCTTTCCGTTATTATCACTAGAGAACGCATCGCGTTCCACTATGAACGCTTCATCGTAGGTTTTCATTATCGTTACGAACTCCTCATCGGATATTTTACCATCACCGAGATACGCTGAAATATACGAGCATAATTTAGTGTATGCGGCTGTTGCTGTGTGCAATTTCATTATATACTCGTTTAGTTTATCATTCGTACACGTAGATATTTTTTTAGAGATAATACTGAAAATACCTGCGCATGTTGTTGCCGTTGAAACTATAATTGTTACAACTGCAGGCGCTGTCATCGTTATTGTTGATAGTAATAATCCAGTTCCAGCAATAACAGCAGAAACCGAGTATACCATTATATCAATAACGACCATACGACGACGATATTTTTTTACCTTTATCGTGTAATCGTCGATGATATTTTTTAGTTTGGTTTGACACTCACATACTTGAGTGTATCTGTGACGTTGAACGTCGATAAATGATTCTTGATTCATTATACTTATTTAAATAACTAATTCGGGAGTTTCAGCTACGAACTCAACACACCACCAATAAGTCGCTGCGGTTAACTTTTTATCATTCGCTATTAGCATAAACGTTTCTTCAGTATCTTTATTTAACACCATAGACACAATTCCAGAAAAATCATCGGTTGAATGACGCCATGGAAATGTGGTAAATATAGTAAATTTTGCACTACTAAATACAGATAATCTATATACACCAGTAACCTCTGCGGTGTGTTTAAAAGTGTTATTTTCCGGTGTCCATGTTGCCTTTCCTGATGCGACTGTGTACACGATATTAATGATCTGCTTGTGAGGAATTTTAACGAGATTAGTTTTTTGAATAATGTTAGGAATACCACTAATGATATCGTTGAGTCTTGCGTTAATGTCAGCGAGATTAATAATAACAGTTGGTGGAGTTCCAAAAAAGTCATTAATAGATCTGTTTACATTTCTACGAAAATTTAGAAATGTTTGTATGTGATTATTAAATTCAGTTCTAAATACAGCAATTCCATCATTAATTGTCGTTAATGAAGTAGTTATTGGAATTTCCTTATCGTCGACGTATTTCTTCGTTGCAGCGTCGAAATCTGTTTCTGGTGTTCTGAGATTATTAATACCATTACTATTCATGTTGAGAAATGCACGCATTATACCACCGCGCACTGACACGTATTTGGATTCTTGATCATCGACGTATTTTTGTTGCTGCGTCTGTATCTGCGATTGGATCTCCAAGATACGTAATTTTTCTTCCTGACATAATAACATCACCGGTAAATACATCACCAGTTTTCTTAACATAATCGTTAACCGACTTACCGGAATCCTGTATTTTACCCTGATCAGTGAAAGTAACGACATTATTAACAACCGCGTTGGGAATTCGTACAAGAACATCTAGTAGTTGTATATTACTCGTTTTTAATCGTCCTTGTTTATCCTGAAAAACGACGACTTCATTTTGATCCACACTCGTGATATTTAATAAATCATCGATTTCATTTCTGAGCTGATCAATAGTTGCATATTTAGATAAATCGACCTTCTGAGCTCTACCTGAGGATCTTCCATAAATATCTACCATTATATTTACTGATATCAGTTTAAGTACTATGACGTAGTGTAGTGAACGCGTGCACGACTTTATGAGGCGGTGCTGTTGATTTTGATACAGCATCAAGCATAGCGAGGGTTTCACGGCCGCATATTGGAGGATCAGTTATTTTTTGTGTCGGTAGCGTTGAATACCAGATTGGAGCAGTATTATTGCTAACGTAATGAAGAAATTCTTTTGGTGGTGCTAATCCATACGAATCGAAATAAATAATTCCACGTGGATCAATTGCATATGCGACCCAGTGCGTGCCTGGGCCAGAATTTTTATCGAGATTAATAATACCGGTTTCATGTTGCATTGCAACGGTAGGTAATTGATCGCGCATAAAAACACCTCTGAAATTTTTTATTTTTAATTGCTTAGCAGCATTAAGTAAATCAAAATTGGACATGGGTGTTATTAGTAAACTGTCCCTGGTAATCTTAGACCTTTTCCGTACCAGTATGGGGTCCCTGGTAATCTTAGACCCCGACCGTATGCTGGGCCTGATAATCTTAGACGGCCCGGCTGTGGTACGTTTGGTGCTCTTAGACGTCTTCCGTGTTGCTTTTGTCGTGATCTTTTTTTTAAATTTTCTGCGTGCATAATTCCCTGTCCGGTTGCTTTCTTTAACGCCATTCCAGCAGCGGTTCCAACGGCACCTAATGCAGCTGCTTTTGCAACAGCTGGGGCTGCAGCGGCTATTAATGCTGGTATTGCTGCAAGAAGCGGAAATATACCACCCGTTTTAGCGATGTCTTTAATAACCGCTGCGGAAAGATCAAGTCGTACACCAGTCTTTAATCGCTGGCTTTATTAAAGTGATTATACTGACGTTCAGTCAGCGATAGCTTATTCGGACCACCCGCGAGTTGTTCTTTTTTTAATGATATTTTTACCGCACGATTATTTTTTGATGATGATTGTAGCTTTTTAATCTGACCAGGAGTCAGACTCACACTAACGTGATGATATGACATTATTAATATTATGAACGATCTAATTACGTGTTTATTTACATATTTTCTACTGGAGCATCAATAACTCTCATTCGTCCACCAACACCTTCGAGTAACATCGATTTATCGCTGAGTATAACAGCAATTGCTCTGTAATTGACAATAGCTCCTCGAGTCACACGAGCTCGAAAATGAATATCTACAACAGATTGTCTTGTTAAATCAAAATGTTCTAGTGAAAAGTAATAAATCGGATACAGCGTTGTAAAATCTAACTGAGATATTTGTAAACCAGTATCAACATTTTGATCACGACCCATGAATGTCATTAATCGATGATATGCACGTGCTACATGATTTTGATCGAAATTCAATAATATATCCTCGGATGGTTCTTGATGTCCATTAATCCTTAATGAAACCTCAGAAACACCGAGTTTGTCAAATATCATATGACTATGTGTTTGTGAGTTTATTCGTGCAGTATTTTGAAACGCAATAAATATGTGTCGTGGTGCAGAAACACCTTGCTGAGAAGCTATCTGCCATGTAAATAAACCATCAATTGCACTCTGAACAGCATCTGTGGTCATCGTTAACCATGATAACGTTGATTTACCACCTTGACTCATAAAAGATAGTAACCGATCTTCTTCAGATATCGAGGGAGTCATCGTTGGCATCCACAGTGAAAGTTTTGTTAGTACTACTTTACCATGAAGTGCCGCAGTTGCAGCAGCTATAGCATTTGCATCAGCGCCCTCTCCCATAGCGTGCCACATTGCATCATTATCATCGCCTTTTCGCACAAGTACAACTGTGTGTTTGGCTCCAAAAATAACTTTTCTAACATTTCTGCAGAATCCAAATATGTGTGACAGTGGAATTGCACAAGAAAACCTTTCATCATCACCAAGCATTGCTCTACGAGATGCGAATCCCAAGTTGAAATTTTCATTCATTGATACAACTGTGTCCCCAGCTGCATTTAGTGTTACATTCCTCTGTTCGGGTTGATTAGTTGTGTCCTTTGCAAACATCATTGATGGGCCAGCCGATCTTGAATAATCATCGCTGTATCTAGCCAGACCAAGTATTGTCGTTGCAACGTCGACGTCTTTCTGGATTGATTCAATATTTTTTCCGTCAATCATGTACGTAGCGCTATCAAACAAAGCCATGATACCGTTATTCACAAAACCAAACCGATCAGCAATTCCATAATCTGTATTATCATGTTTATAAATTTTACCTTCTACCTCAATAAATGCTTCAGCGGGTAAGAAATATCTACTTGTATCTTGAACCTGTAATTCGATTCGTCCACGCTGATCTGGAATTCGTGCGTCGTAAGAATAATACCGATAATCACGCACAGACTCATCTTTGAGAACTGGTGCATCCATGTCAAACGCGGGGTCAGATATGCGCTTAAACATCTTTATTATTATCGTCTTCGTCTAACTCGAAGACCACTTCCTGCTATCAGACTAGCGGTTATATTTTTTTCCTTTTCCGACATCGGGATATCAGCTAACTCCGCTAGTTTTTGATTAGCTGCTTGATTTATTATTTTACTTACGCTTGCGGGCATCACTTCGGTGCTAGGTAATTTCACGGGTTGAGGTTTGCGTCGTATTAATCGTGATAGTCTATCTTTAATCGCTGAAAATGTTTTGCTAGCGAGATTACCAACAGCGCCTATACCCTTTTCACGAACAACATCAATAGCTTTCATTCCCAGCTGCTTTGCAATCGGTATTGTTTTTGGGGCTATCCTTCTAAACAGACCCTGAACAACATCACCTAATCCATCTCCGTAGGTCGTTTTGTATACAGGTAATCGAGAGTTTATTACCCTGACCATGGTAGGTCCACGTTGAGTACCATGCACGATCATTTTATTATTAACTGTTTTTATCACTAATTGTATCTAATCACTCTAATAATCGTCGGCGATTTCATTAATAAGGGATCGATACACATTAATATCCATGATACCGCCACTAAATAATCGTTTACAAATATCAGCTACTTCATTAATGATTTCTGGGGAATTATTACCAGCTCTTTTTCCTCCGATGAGAATTTCTAATCGATCGACATCAGCAAGAACGTTATTGGGGCAAGTAATAAGACCACTTCCTAAACCACTTCCAGTTGCGCCAGGAGCGTCTTGATCTTCTTCTTCTTCCTTTTCTCTTGTTTGGATTAGTTGTAATTCTTGTTTTTGTTGTAGTTGTTTCATTCTATTGTATTTTTTCATTTCTTCTTGTTCTTGTTCTCGTTTTATTTTTTCTCGTCGTTCTTGTTCTCGTTGTTGTGCTCGTTGTGGTGATGGTGTTTCAGATTGTTGTGGTAGTGGTGGTGCTTTTTGTTGTAGTTGTTGTGCTCGTTGTGGTGGTGTTTTTTGTTGTTGTCGTCGTTCTTGTTGATATTTTATTATTTGTTGTTGTTGTTCTGGCGGTAATTGTATGAAGGCAATATAATTATCTATTGCATGAATATATTCAATATATTTTGGATCACTATTTCTAGCCTGATCAGTTTTATGGTGTATACGAAATATCCATTTGTACCAATCATCACGACCTACAGATTTATCAGCATATTCAGTTTTTAAATACCGTCTTCGATCATTGAAACTTTTCACAGCAAGTATAGCTAAATCTCCTGAATTTTCAATTTTTTCAATATAATCAATAGCACCTTCGATAAATTTGTCACTCAACGCAATTCTCTCCTTCGCTTCTTGTTCTTCTTGTTCTTCTGGTTCTTGTATACGACCCTTTATGTCACCTATTTCACCACGAACTTGTTCAATACCTTCAAGAATTTCCGGAACTGGCATCGCAGCAGCTATTTCGGCTGGAAGTTCACGTAAAATTTTTTTTGTCTTTTTTGTTCTTCTTGCTATTTTTTCAGTTCCTTCTGCTATTTTTCCAGTTCCTTCTGCTATTTTTCCAGTTACTTCAGCGGTTTTCTCCAACACAGGTTGAATACCTTTAGTGGTCTCAGTGATAGGTTTAAATAATTTTTTTGTATCCTCTTCAAATTCAACTTGAGATTCCTGACGCGATTGTAGTTGTTGCTTAACAGAATCACGAACAGGTAGATATTTTTTAATTGCCTCTAGTCGCTCTCGAGTTAATTTAGTTGAGTGTGGTTCTCCGATACTCATTATTGATAATATCTATAATAGCTGTTTAATTTATAGCAGCAGAGAGGGTGAATGACATACGTATGTGACCAGATTGTGAAAAAATCTGGTCAATTAAAGAAGTTTTCATTATTAAGGCAAAAATATTTTTTTAAAACCCTCGTAGGAACCCTTAATTTTCAAAAATAAGGTCTCTACAAAGTTGTAGGGTTCACCCTCTCTGCTGCTACACTATCATTCCTTTATAATAAAAGATTGTCTATTCATGATGCAAAATCAGCTATTCAGTTCCACCTGAATAATGTATTTTCCTTTCAATTTAAAATATATATATATACAATCTTAAAAGATGATTTATTACATGAACTGAACCATAGCTATGGTCCCCTAACTACAATTTAAAGCAAAATATGCATAACATGCACAATAAAACACTATTCAATAGGTCAAACTATGTTTATGCCTTATTATTTTCTTCACAACATTTACAATCTTTGCAAACCAAAATTCATTGATCCATAACAGTAGCATATAAGGTTTTATATATAAGCAAATTTAAAAATGTATCACATTTTGATATATCATATTTACTGTACCATTCATAACAGAAATATG
>JAECUM010084345.1:0-10683 GCA_016617855.1 Megalonaias nervosa | reverse complement strand
ATATATATATATATATATATATATATATATAGTTATTATTCTTGGCAGCAGGAGCACAAAGTAGGTTATATAGTGCAAAGCTGTGTCACCCTTTATTCATACATGCAACAGGACAGTATCTTGCAATGTAACTATTAATATTTTGTACTGCTGTGCCATATAACAGCCAAACCAATCAATACTTGATGCATCCTTAAAACTTCCCTGACAATACTCTGTAAGAATACATGCCATATCAATAATTTATATAATAAACTATTAAGACAGTGTATGCTCCCTGTATTTCTGTTCTATAAAAATGTTATAAGACAATGTATACTCTCTGTATTTTATTCATCCTATATTGTAAGACTTTGTATCCTCCTTCTATTTTGTTCTGTCAAATGTTTTAAGTAAAACAACCCTGTTGTTAGTCAGACAGTGTATGTTCCCAGTATTCTTTATGCAATGATTATATAAACACAAAATTCTTCTGTGTCCAAAAAGTGCAGTAAAATAGAATAGTACTCACTTCATATCATATTCATGCTAGTCTATTTGTATGCCTTATAGCCAGTAATACATAATGTAGTGACTCACAATTAAAGGCTACAGTTTTCATTTTTAAGTTTATATGGACGTATTATATTTAACCACATCATTAGCAAGCACCTTTGGGAACTGAGAAAAGTAATCTCTGAAGACAGTGGTTGCTTAATAAAGGTTTATTTTTTCATTAATTTGATTAATGAAACTTTGAACAACTGTTTGACTATTAAAGGTGATTACTTAATGCAGGTGACCTTTTTTTTGGCAAATTTGACTGTACATAAATTTCATCATTTTACCTTTCATTTCCAGCTACAAACCCTCCTATCCAAAATGCCAGCAGGTATTTCCAGCTTTTGAGAGTGTTGCTGTTAGGTAAAATTACATTTTTTTTATAGATCATTAGCTGATACCTTGCTGTTATGCCATTTCCTCATACATGTAAAAAAATTAAAATACACGCCCTGTAAAGACAAAGTACAAGAGAAGTTTCGTTCTTTTGTGCCCACAGGAATGTATGTTAGAGTTAAAAGATCCAATTTGTTAAACCTCCCTTTCATGGAACATATTCAGTATTTTTGAAATGAAAATTTTAATGTTGGTTGGAAGGAAATTGATATTAGAATTGTGACAAGTTTTAGAATATAACCTCTTAGCTGCAGGGTTATTAGGGTGGGAACTATGGGTCTCCCAAAAAAAATTCACAATTCACCAGTGATGTACATCCAGACTGTCACAAATTACATCTTAACTCTTTCCTTGACAGCCATAGAATAAGCAAAATGCATGCCTAGAATTTTGAAATAGATTTGGCTTTTTGTTGGTTTTAATGGCACTACACATTTTTATTGGCTATATCATGCTGAGGAAATGGAGCCAAGTACCTTTTCCAAGGACACATTGTGGCAGCTGACCCATGTTGGCTTGGGCAGGTATCGAACCTGCAATTCATGGATTATGAGTCTGACAATCTACTAACTGACCTATTGTGTATCCTGGATTTTTTAATAATATACCATCATATTTACTTTAGTCACCAAAACACTAGATTTTTAAATATCGCTCCATCAGAGTTGCTTTCATCATCAACACTCCTTCTAAACTAATTGGGGGATTGCTGTGAAACACACTCACATTCATTCCAGAACGGTCCAGTCATTCCTAAAATAAATCAGTTCCATTTGGATATCCAGTATGGCTGCCACAGCAGCCATCTTAAAAATCTTGTTATTACTACAACTCCTGAATGAAAAGGCATATCGGCATGGGGTTTTTACTGGAAGATTTATTACGATGTCTGGCTGGTTTAAATATTATGCTGATCTGATATCCAATTTGCCCACCACACAGACATCTTGAAAATCTTATCACTACACCCCTAGATGGAAAACCGTCTATCAACATTGGTTTTCACCAGAAAATGTCTCATGATGTACTAAATGAAAATGCTGCCAATCTTACAATGACAACTGTCTTGAAAATCTTTTAATACTCCTCCTAAATAGAAAGTAATCTTGACATGGGGTATTCAGCAGAAAGTAATCTTGATATGGGGTATTCAGTAGAAAGTAATCTTGACATGGAGTATTCAGCAGAAAGTAATCTTGACATGGAGTATTCAGCAGAAAGTAATCTTGACATGGGGTATTCAGCAGAAGACAAATTATGATATTTGGTTGGTCCTCAAATGAACATATTGGAAACCTAGTTTCTGATTCTGCTGAATGGATGAGATTTTCACCAAAAGTCTTCTAATGGTGTCTTGTTTGTCCTAAATGATAATAGTGATAATCTTACTTCCAGTATGGCTTTCACAGTGGCTAATTTAAAAAAGATATTTCTGCAATAATGCCAGAGATGGTTTCAACACTTAGGCAATTGAAAAGAAGAAATCATCTAATTTTGAATTCCCAGAAATTCTTTTTAGTGTTGGTCCCTTCAAAGAACTATTGTTAGATAGAGTTATGGCCCTCAAGAAATTAATTTCATATAATTACATTGGATGTTGCATGACTCAAGAACAGTTCAACATATTCTGATACAATATGGTGTGAACATCGTCTTATACAGTTTTGGGTCTTGTCTCATTTAACATAGTGTACTAGTATGCATAAAAGTATATATAAAACAGAAAGTATTGGACGCTAAGGTATGATCATAAATAAGATGCAAACTGAGAGCTGGATGATAAGATACTAGCATAAACAATACGTAAACTGAGGGTTCTGGATGATAAGGTACAAGTATAAATAATGTACAAATTGAGAGCGCTGAATGATAGGGCACTAGTATTAATAGTATTAAAAATGATTGTTAGATGGTTAGAGCATCTGCTTCGGATGCGGGAGGTCGCAGGTTCAAACCCCTACTGAGTTGTGCCAAAGACATAAAAATGGTACTAACAGTTGCCTCACTAGGTACTCAGCATTAAGAGGTTAGTATTAGAACTGGTAGGCCTGGTGTCAGGATAATGTGACTGGGTGGGACATAATGCTACATCTCTGCGGCATGATGCCTCAGTGCTAGCCATCACTATAAACTGCCACAATGCAGACATCGTAGTGATGTGACTGAAAAATTGTTAAAGCTACATTAAAAATCCAAATCACAAACAAACACTCATTTAACATTGGGTACTAGCATGCAAAAACAGTATATAAAACTGAGAGTAGTGGACGATAAGGTATGAGCATAAATAATATACAGATTGAGAGCACTGAATGATAAGGTATGAGCATAAACAATATACAGTGTGACCCCACTGTAGCACGCTCTGTTGTGACATGAATTCAGATATAACACTGTCGTGGCATCTCTCCCAAAATTTCATATACATGTATTGTCTTGTACATGAAAGAAAAAATTTCTTTCTTAAAAGTACAAAAAAAACCATAAAAAGTTTATCATTTTGGGGAAGAGATCACGTATGAATAATACAAGAAGATTGTGGCATGGCTCCTGAAATTTTATATGTATTTTTCTCGTACGCAAATAAATAGTGTTTTCTTCTTAAAAGTATGAAAAATAACGTGTAAAAAGTTTATTCAGGGATTGCGCAGACTTTGTCAATGTCACAAATTGTGCTTTTGTTCCTTATTGGCAGCAAAATATACCATCTGGCAATTTTTTGTTGTATATACAACCATTGGTTTGGAGTAGAGAATATGAGAGGCCCCATGAAAGGAAGCTGCAAGCACTGAAATTTATAAGAGATACATGAACAAGTTCTTTGTCCATATTGACAGACCATCTTAAAAGTGCATTGTTATATCATAATCTGCTTATGTTGGCATCTAGCATGAGTACTGTATGCTGTGAGATATCCGTTTTTTTGTTGTTGACATTTCTGGTTGTGGAGATTAACTGGAGGAGGCATTTCATCATAATCTTTCTTTTGTTGGATTTTTTGCTGCTCGCTAGTAATTAATATATTTACATAGACCGACATTTGTATGTGGGTGGTAAGTAAAATTCCTCTTCTTTTCACTCAGAATTAAATCCTTCAGAACACTCACATTTTCAGTAGTAATCCCTGTCATCAGACCAGAACACCTGCGTCTCTATCTTTCGTTGACCCTTTATTAAATTTCTGATGCATGTGTGGAAGGCAGCATCACTCCACTACCACGAATGTAAAAAAAACCCCCAAAAAACCCACAAGATCTTATTTGTTGGTCTATTCAGTAGGCAGGGAGGAACAGTAACTAGAATTGACTAAACGATGGCCAATTCCTTTTTTAAAAATGTACCCCAGATAAAATAGTTTGCTGAAATTTCAAAGAAAACAGATTACCTTTGAAGCACCGATTGTATTGAAAATGTACTAAGCAAATGGAAAAAAAATAGGTCTCAATTTATGCAATACAATTATTTGATGTTGCCGCCACAAGAAGAAACAGGCATTTGTTTGGTTCTCCAAAGCTGTCATATAGCAGTGACTTCAGTAACACATGCACCCTTCGTCAAAGAAAGCTGACTGCAATCTTCAGTAAAAACAAAGAACCTTTCTTCAGCAGAAGACAGTATCAAACTTAAATAAAAACAATGGAATCTGATGGATTGTTTCATTTTCCAACGTGACTGGAACACGTTTACTGTCCCGTGAAAGTTTCGTTTTTGCAGGAAAAAAGTTTATGCTTACGAAAGCTACCAACGGCAGCTTAAAATGCAAACTAACTTTTACCTACTTGGGATGTACTGAAAAGTAAATGGGCTTCATCATTCATTATGTGATTGTGCTATTTTTTTTTTCACTGAATTCAGACCTATATGACCTGTGACAAAATTATTGAATATTTTAAATCTGTGTGCATATTATTTAAGATGGTAACTGTGCCAATGAAGCACCTATTTTTGCGCCCATATTTATTACCCATCCCATCCACCCCACAATGCAAATTTTCTGGGATTCACGCATCATTTTCTTCAGCTGACTGACCTGGTTGCTTATAACAGTCAGGTTCTATGGCTCCCAACTACCATGTTACACCAGGTCACACTGTATTAACTGAGATTACTGGACAGTAAGATACTAGCGTAAATAATAAACAAACTGAGAGTGCTGGATGATAGGGAACTAGCATTAATAGTATTAAAAATGATTGTTGAATGATGGGGTACTAACATAAATAATATAAAAACAGAGTACTGGATCATAGAGTACTTACATAAATAATATACAGATTGAGGGTGCTTAATGATCAGGTAGTAGCACACTGTATAAAAAATGAGAGTACAGGATGATAGGGTTCTAGCATAAATAGTGTACAAATTGAGTACTGGATCACAAGGTACTAGCATAAATAGTATACAAATTGAGTACAGGATAATAGGGTACTGGCATAAATACTGTACAAATTGAGTACAGGACAATAGGGTACTGGCATAAATAGTATACAAATTGAGTACAGGACAATAGGGTACTGGCATAAATAGTATACAAATTGAGTACAGGACAATAGGGTACTGGCATAAATAGTGTACAAATTTTGTACAGGACAATAGGGTACTGGCATAAATAGTGTACACATTTTGTACAGGACAATAGGGTACTGGCATAAATAGTATACAGAGTACAGGACAGTAGGGTACTAGCATAAATAGTATATAAACAGAGCACAGGACAATAGGATCCTGGCATAAATAGTGTACAAATTGAGTACAGGACATTAGGGTACTAGCATAAATAGTATACAAACAGAGTACAGGACAATAGGATCCTGGCATAAATAGTGTACAAATTGAGTACAGGACATTAGAGTATTAGCATAAATAGTATACAAACAGAGTACAGGACAATAGGGTACTAGCATAAACAGTATACAAACAGAGTACAGGACAATAGGATCCTGGCATAGTGTACAAACTGAGTACAGGACATTAGGGTACTAGCATAAATAGTATACAAACAGAGTACAGGACAATAGGGTACTAGCATAAATAGTATACAGAGTACAGGACAATAGGATCCTGGCATAAATAGTGTACAAATTGAATACAGGACAGTAGGGTACTAGCAAAAATAGAATACAAATAGAGTACAGGACAATAGGCTACCAGCATAAATAGTATACAAACAGAGTACAGGACATTAGGCTACTAGCAGAAATAGTATACAAACAGAGTACAGGACAATAGTATCCTGGCATAAATAGTGTACAAATTGAATACAGGACAATAGGATCCTGGCATAAATAGTGTACAAATTGAATACAGGACAGTAGGGTACTAGCAAAAATAGTATACAAATTGAGTACAGGACAATAAGCTACTAGCATAAATAGTATGCAAATTGAGTACAGGACAAATTGAGGATGCTATAATGTACTTTCAGTTGGAGTTGTGATGTGGAAAGAATGCCTATTCTAAATGACTCTTGTAAAGTTTACATTGGTGTCTTTTTTTTCCTACTGTATGAACATGATAATATAGGTATTCATTCTTTCCTTAAGAATTAACAAAAATAATCTCTTTTGTTCTTATTGCAGAGTAAAACAGCGCATGAATTTTGCAAAGGTTGACATGGAGACTAATAAAAAGCTACTTGAAAGATTTAAAATTGAAAAGTGTCCAACTGCGTTTCTGTGAGTATAATGTTAAATTATACACTGGAAAGAAAGATTTGTTTTTACAAACTCATTAAATTTGGATTTTAAACTTGTAGCTTTGAATTCTTTAAGGCAAATTGACACATTGATATGCACTATGTAATTTTGTGTCTACTTTCATGTTATGATCATTATTTGACCATCTAGTGACCAATCATAGGCTTAAATGGGAATTTAGAATTGCCATGGATGGGCAAGTTCACATCAAAATTAAATCTTTGACTTACTTACTTCCCTTTCCTATGATGATCATAGTCCTATCAAGATGAAGTGGTTTACTTTGTATTGGTAACAGCATAGATAATAGTTATTTTGTCTCTCTTTTGGAAACAATAAACTATTAAGTTATATATGTAAGTGTTTTCTGCTCATGAGTCAGTGTTTTGCTACAGTGTGAGCAAAACAAGAGGGAATTTATTGCTACAGTACCTACAGAATTTGACTGAATTGATTTATGTGGATTATTTCCAAGGTCATATATTTTGTTGTTGTCTTAATGTTGCTGTTAGAGTAGTTGTAACTTTTTTTCCGTTTATCCCTCTTTCTATAGTCATTCTTTCCAAAACATTCCCAATGTTGTTGTTTTTGTGTTTTAGGTTTAATGCCATTTTTCAGTGCAAGATAGGTTATACATGGCAGCCAGTTTAATTGGTGGAGGAAGAATAGGAAAAAACCCCAGTAACTGGCTTGCATTGCAACAACTGATGTTTTGCAGAGAACCTTGAAGAGGCCGGTCGTTCTCCTATATCTTATGATGGGACTATACCCTTGTTGGATTTTATTGTTCACTTCAAGATGTGTTCAACCCTAAATTGTTGGACAGAAGAAGAAAAGAAACTGTATTAAGGTATTGCACTGAGAAGTCAAGCACAGCAGTTGTTGGTAGTAGGTGAGAAGAAGTCTTATGCTGAATTGGTTGATGCTCTGAAAAGAGTTGTACCATCGAAGCAGACAAAGTTATACTGAGTTCAGCTCAGGAATAGAGTCCCAAGAATGGAGAGCTTACACAGGCAATACAGTGGCTTGTGACTTTAGCCTACCCAGGGGCAAGTCATGTTTTGGTTGACATGCGCGCAAATGTTCATTGATGCCCTGGATGATTCTGTCATGCGCATAAATGTATAGCAGGTGAGACCCACTTCAGTTAATGATGAAGTACAGATGGCTGTCGAGTTAGAGGTGTTTGCTTCAACAAATGGCTACAATGACAAGGAGGTAAAAGGCATGTCCATGAGTGTCAGCACGGGAAGAAGGGCAAGGGCCAGCAATCAGAGAACAGAGAGCAAATCTTGGAGCTACTTGAGACAGGTAAAGGGAATTCTTGGAATGGATTTTCTCAAGTTTGACTCATGTTGACTCGATATTAATAAGAGTTGCCTTTCCATTGGCAAGGAGAATTTACCTTGTACGTTTAAAGGACAAATAGGATGCACAATAATAGTCACTGAAACAGGGAACATTCCAGTGTTGCATGAAATGATCATTCCAGGAAAATATGACAGGCTGTTGCCTTCAGCGGTGCTGGAAATTGGAATAGTAGAGCAGTATCAGAAGTCTGGAGAGTGAGACAACATCCAGGTCTCAGGGGTGCTAGTCAGAGTCGGGGAAGGGAATTTGCCAGTATGGATACTGAATGCAACTGCAGATAACCAGACACTCTATGCTGGGACAAACACTGCTGCCATAGTAGTCAGAGAAGTCATCAACTGGAGGAGAATATGACCGTTCGTTGTCTTCAAAATAAGAAGCCACAGCTTCAAGTACTAACTCATTTGGAAGAATTGGCTCAGGCATCAGAAGAATCACTTTCTGATGGACAGGTAAGAAAATTGGGTAAGTTTCCCGGCAACTATCAGTCACTATTTGCTGTATCTGATGCTGATCTTGAAAGAATGATGAAGGATGCTATACAGAATTTAAAGCTTGAGGTTAATAAAACTACCCCAGAGAAGAGTTCTGATTCATGCAAGGCAAGAAATTGAGAAGCATGTGGACGACATGTTGAACAAAGGGATAATTTGACCATCTTCTGGTCCATGGTCATTGCAAGTGGTTTTAGTAAAGAAAAAAGGACTGCACAACAAGGTTTTGTGTTGACTACCTTTCTTTGATTTGAAGTGATTGTGAAAGATGCCTACCCTCTACCACGGATCGATGAGATGCTTGATTCGCTGTTAGGAGTAACTTGGTTCTCAGTGTTAGACCTCTTGAGTGGTTATTGGCAGTTAGAAAAAGAGCCATAGCATCATTCGAGGAAGGCATTTGCAGCTACGCAAGGTTTATATGAGTTCAGTGTCATGCCGTTCAGGTGCTGTAATGCACCCAGGACCTTCGAAAAACTGATGGAGACAGTTCTGGTGGGGCTGCAGTGGCAGATATGTTTTCTGTACCTCAACAACATAATAATCTTTGGACGCACATTTGAAGAGAACGTGTATCATCTTCCACAAGTTGCTTGAAGCTGAAGCCCAAGGTACGTTGTTTGCTCACAAAAGAAGTCAGGTACTTGGGAATGATTGTGTTGAAGGAGGGGATACATGCAGATCCGTAATATGTGTCATCCATCATCGATACCAATTCTTGCAAGAATACTGATAGTAACTGAAGATCTCTCTTTCATCATTTCACACTATTCATCTCTCTGTCATTCTTCAGTGAGTGATGAACCACAACCATGACTCAGTTGATGACACAGTCAGTGACCCGGTCAGTGACTCAGCAACCCCAGAAGGAAAACACGGTTGACAATACAGTCAGTGACCCAGAAGACAACTCAGTCAATGACCCTGTCTGTGACCAAATAGATGACCCAGTCAGTGACTCATTCGGCGACCAAGAAAACAACCTAGTTGAGAAGTAGTCGACAACCCAGTACACAATCAGTCAGCAACCAAGAAGACAGTTCAGTCTATTTCTAGTTGGTGACCAGACGGTGACAAGAAGCCAGGAATATGATGGTATCCCACTGGGGTAGAAATCTGTCATACTCTGGAGTGCCATTTCTCAGAGAGATATAGCAGGGTATCACTCCAAGATCATATTAGAGTACAAGACATTACCCTTGTACCATGTTGTTAATGATAGATGATATTAGAGCACAAGACATTATCCTTGTACCATGTACATAATGATTGATCAGAATAAGATATAAGACATTACCTTCAGACTGCTCTGATGGCGTAAGTGGTTAGAGCATCTGCCACAGATGTGAACCCCAGCTGAGTCATACCAAAGGCTTATAAAAATGGTACATGCAGCTGCCTCATTTGGCACTCAGCACTGAGAGGTTATTGTTAGGACTGGTTGGCCTGGTGTCATGATAATATGACTGGGTAGGATATGATGCTACGTGTCTGTGGCATGATGCCCCAGTGATAGACATCACTATAAACTGCCACACTGCAGACATTGTAACAGTATAACTGAAAAATTGTTAAAGCTACGTTAAAAATCCAAATCACACACACACACATTACCTTCATACCATGTCTCCAATAAAACACATAACCTTCATACCATGTCTCCAATAATAGAATGGATTATAGTACAAGACATTGCCCTTGTACCCTGTACCCAATGATAGAATGGATTATAGTACAAGACATTGCCCTACTACCCTGTACCCAATGATAGAATGGATTATAGTACAAGACATTGCCCTCATACCATGTACCCAATGATAGAATGGATTATAGTACAAGACATTGCCCTCATACCATGTACCCAATGATAGAATGGATTATAGTACAAGACATTGCCCTCATACCATGTACCCCATGATAGAATGGATTATAGTACAAGACGTTGCCCTAGTACCATGTACCCAATGATAGAATGGATTATAGTACAAGACATTGCCCTCATACCATGTACCCAATGATAGAATGGATTATAGTACAAGACATTGCCCTTGTACCCTGTACCCAATGATAGAATGGATTATAGTACAAGACATTGCCCTAGTACCATGTACCCAATGATAGAATGGATTATAGTACAAGACATTGCCCTAGTACCATGTACCCAATGATAGAATGGATTATAGTAC
>JAECUM010084339.1:0-14544 GCA_016617855.1 Megalonaias nervosa | reverse complement strand
CAGGTGCCCATGTTTAGTGATCAGAACAAGATTATTCTAAGAAGTTCGCCTGATTTAACTTCTTCACTCCTTAAAATTTTGGTAGACCCTTTTATAATTGCTGTATCAATTTTGACACCAGCATTAGTTTTATTTATAACTGCAACATAAGAAACAATAACGGACCAGTCGGTAACCCAGGTTGTTGTTGTTATTGTTGTTGTTGTTGTTGTTGTTGTTGTTGTTGTAGGGTTTAACGCCATTTTTCAGCACAAGATAACCCAGGATATATATAAAAAGTACTGTCACTCAACAGTAACACTAAATAGGTTTCTTCAGAATCATTACAAGATTATCACCTTCAATATCTGTGCATAAAGTGAATGAAAATTAGTCACGAAAATAGAAACGTTTAGTGGCAACGTATTTTTTAAAAATTTCTCCTTGATGGCTCATCACTATACAATTTATGAGGATGTAATTACATCTCAGCGCGAATTATGCAATATCACGTATGATTTAAGTATCTGCCCATGCTGTGATATATATTAATTTGAAAAATAATCATCCAGATGTGGTTTATTAGATTTAATGTCTCAGAGTAACTATGGCCATTAATCAACAGAACAACACTATCAGAAATAAGTAATACATTGCAAGCCACTAATACCATTGCTTGGATTACAATAAAATGCAGCATAAATAAATGATAGCTGGCGAAGCTCAAGGGAGACAAAACTGACAGGTCTATCGTAACGATGAGACTTTTTAGCACTGTAAAGCATTTTACCTCTCAGCTATTATGTACTGCAGTCTCGTATAGCAGATATCCATAACGTAATGCGAATGAAAGACTGGCATGTGATGGTAAATGGTCAACATTGAAACAGATCATTGTAATTGTAGTTAGAAAAAATATTATATATTGAATAAATGAACAATGTGGACGCGCCAAGCTAACGGTTTTGCCTTAGCTATTGGTTTGTTTCTACGCTTTAACTTACACGTACGTATCTACCTAGAAACTGAGATGAATGAATAGATATATACAAATACATACGTACATACATACATACATACATACATACATACATACATGCATGCATGCATCCATACATACATACATACATACATACATACATACATACATACATAAATGAATGAAAGCAAATTAATATTTATTGAAGAAATATCACCAAATGAGATCATCGTAACAATTACCAGCTTCTCCAGCACCACAACCACCACAAAAATCAATAGCACACATATATTATACTTGCGATAATTTCTTTGAAAGCAGCAACGCTAACAAGAACACCATACCACAGTCATCAGCACAACCTCCACCAATAATAATAATAATAATAATAATAATAATAATAATAATAATAATAATAATAATAATAATAATAATAATAATAATAATAATTAAATACGAAATAAATCAATAAGTAAATAAATAAATAAAGGTTTAAAATGCAGCTATTACATTGACGATAATCACGAAAATTATCATAGAGTTTTTTGTCGTCTTCTTCATGTTAATCACTATCATTATCGTCATCATAATCACTACAACATAGCAATAATCATGAAAACTGTCACAGTCTAAAAGTACGAAGATAGGTTTACAAAATAAACAAATAGGATATATACACTTTAAATGATTTCGTATCATATAAATTATGATTCGATGCCTTTGTTTGGTCTGGTTCCGCCTGAAATAAATATTATGTACTTAAGTAAATTGAAGATCTGCAACTGTTGATGTATGCCGATGTACCTTTGTAGCAGTATTTACCATAGGGCATAACCTTGTTAACTATAGTGCACCTCCTTTTGCACTGAACTGCACGGCAATGTTCAGTATACAGCACCAATTTATTCACTATCGCTCACTTGAGCGAACTACCAAGTTCACTAAGGTATACAGCAGTAGTGAAGGGGGGGGGGCACTTTGGTGTCAATGGAAAATTCATTACAGAAACACACACCCCCGGGCAAGTTTGGCGTCAAAAAAATCCCCTGGGCTACATTGGCGTCAAAATAAACCCTGGGCCACGATAGCGTCAAAGGAAAGTTGGGTTTTATATAGAGACAATAGGAATGGAACAGGTAGGGTGACGTCACGGTACTGGCAACAATGTTACAAGTGGCTGACCTGAATACGCACGGCTACCTAGGAAGAGACAAATACAACGGAAACAGAGACATAGAAAACTGGTTAGAGACAGGGACATATACAACACAGGCATAGATTGATGAACATCAACCTATCATACCTTAATTATGCAACAACTAAAAAAATTTTAGGCAAGAGAGAAGAGATATCTTTTCTAGGCAATGAAGTGGCCCTGAAAAGGGCCGTTGTTGTTTGTTTATGTTAACACCATTTCGTTAACATAGAGGACATCTCACTGATCTTCTTCTCGTTCTTAAACGTCGTCTAACCTCTGGACCGTATATGAGGACTCGCTTCAGACAGCATTGACTCTCCTCATAGGAACTTCTTTTCCAAACTTTTGTCTCGGTGATCCGGATGATTGTCCATGATGATTTAACGTACATGTGTAAGTCCTTTACGGAACAGCATCGACGAAACGAGAGTACAGGATTCAACGTTTGTCCACATCTTGTGACGAGAACAGGTGAAGGGAATTAAGTGATCAGCGCTATTTATAGCGGAAGACCGGATCAAAACGGATTGAAATTTTTCACCAATCCCAATACGCGTTACAAAGTTTAGCCACCTCGCGGAGTCTGTCTTCCAATCCGAAGAGAATTACTTGTGACGTCACATTCCCTATATAGGTGTGCTAGCGTCTGTGCGCAGTGAATCGATGCAACACTGTTTTTTGAAACATGACGGAAACTAAGAAGACGATGAATTGGGGAGCACCGGCTGTGGAGACGAGAAGCGATGGCATAGCGGCGGTTACCAAAGTCAACACAGGTCTACTTCCAGAAGAGGTCGATTTTACTTGGGATTTAGTGGAATTTCTCTCTTCTTCGCAAGAATTTGTTCCGGTACCAGTACCTTCGTCACCTTCTCCGTCTTTACCACACGTCGAGGATTATAAACAGAGACAGAAAGAAGAATTGGAGAAATTTTTACAACAGCAGAAAGAAGTAGAACAAGCCTTTCTCCTTCAACAGCAACAGCGAGAAGAAGAAGAGGCAAGAAGGAAACGACAGGAAGAAGAAGAAGCAAAGAAGAAACAAGGTCTAGGAGAGAAGGAGAACAGTGAAACTCAAACGGTAACGGTACTCTTAGACATTTTGGCAGAGTTAAGGAGTCTGAAACAAATGTATCAGACTTCATTATTACGACCCAAGAGAAAAAGACCTCCCCGAGCCAAACAACCCAAACCTGTTACTACGCCTGAGATACCAGTCCTAGTGATTTCTACTAAGTCATCGACGAGAGCAGCTCAAGAAGTTGGTCTTGGCCGTGGCAAAAGCTTAAGGAGGATAAAAAGCTGATTGTTTCTCGTTCCTGAGTTTGTTCTTTTTAAAAAACAAACACCCAACGGTCCTTTTCAGGGCCAATCACTTCTTTCGAAAAGAGTTAGTATTCGCTTTACATCAAGCAATGAAAACTCAAAATCTCATTTTTACCCTATGATGTACATGTGTGAGAGCGTGCGTGTAGGCCCTTATTCTAAAAAATCAAACCATGAGGCATTTACCTTTATCTGTCTGGTCTATTCTGGTACAAATTTTACAATCCAATTCACAACACAACATTTAAAAAGTTCGTAGGCTTCTTCTGTGTCTTTTATCTTTCACTCTCTCTGTTTTCTGAATTTCGTCACTTTCACAGGTTTTTCCTCTTCTTCTTCCTCCCTTTTTTTCTCGTCTTTTTTTTCTTCTCTTTCTGAACGTGTCGGGATTCTTCTTTGCCGAGGGCACCTCTTCTTCTTCTTCCTCCTGCTCCTGTTGTTTCTTAGGGCAGCCTGGAGATCAATGTCCTCTCTCTTGACAACGATAACAGGTATCTCTGACTTTTGTCTCTTTTGACACTGGTCGTGCTTTTTTGACAGTCTGGACATTCTGTAGCCCAATGCCCTTTCTTCTGACAGATATAGCAAGTATCTTGACTTTTATCTCGAAAGGAGGGAGAGTAGTCTGTCGGTTTGTCTGAAGAAAACTTTCGTATGACACCTTGCAAACCTCTGATCAGAAGTTCGAGCTGTGTTGGCTCTTCCATCGTGCTGGTCGGTTTGAGAGTGAAATGAATACTGGGAGGGAAGGCATTAGCTCTTTATATATACACTGACCCTGACATAAATATAAACGTGTCCATGGCGTTTCAAATGTAGCCATTTGCCTTTTTGCAGTCAAGATGAAAGGATCACGTCATTTCGTGAAGAAAGGAGTAGAAAGTAAGAGGCAGAAACGTGACTTATTGATTCGCACAGTAGCTGAAGTCTTGGCTCAAATTCATGCCAGCGATTTTAAAGATGACATGAGTGAACCAGAATCCAGACCCAGAGAGTCTACACCAAACCAAAATCCGCCATCAGCACCACTAAACCCTGAAAAGCACTACCACATTCGAGAAACGGACAAACGCTCCTCTAGAAAATTTAGAACAACGCCCTACACGTACACGGTGAAGTTTAAAGATATCAAGTCTGACGTACCGTTGGAGAAAGCAGAGGGGTTCATCACCGATGTATGGGATTCTTTGTTAACCACAGTGAAACAGCAATGTGAAGCCAAACAAGATGACCGCTTGAGACTTTCCATTCATCACGACAGTTTGAAGTCCCCGTTTGGATCGAGTTTAGCAGCTAGCAGAATTGACACCTTCCAAAGTCATTGACAAGATTCAATACTTGCAACAATCCAACGACAAGTTTCACATTACCGACGGAAAAGCGATACAGTTCATGACCCACTTTTCTCTTCCCAAAGGGACAGGATGCAAAGAGGTATTATTGGTGGACGACCTTCGCATCGTCAAGCACAGTCTCGTTCAAATTAACAATCCTCAGGACAAGATGTGTTTAGCCTGCGCCATCGTGGTGGGAAGAAAATATGCCGACAAGAAAGACACGGTAGAATGGAAAAGAGCCTGGAAAACTATTCAACAATCGGACCGAACCAAACAACTAAGAAAAGTAGAACTTCTGTTACAACAAGCGGGGATATCCAAAGACACACCCTGTGGCATTCCTGAAATGGAAAACATGGAAGACGTCTTAGCTCCACGCTACACGTTGAAAGTTCACCCTCAAAAAGTGCGTGTCCTCTGTTGTTTCGAGGCAAAAATTTTAAAGACGGAAAATACATTCACTTCTATCATCACGATGAACATTTCGATGTTACTACCAGAATCACCGGATTCCTGGGATACAGTTATTACTGTATGAAATGTGACTATGGCTATAACAATCGAGAGCAACGCAAGCATTGTGGATCGAAATGTGAGGGATGTTTGGCCTCTAAACCCTGTCTGGACGAAGGACAAGAATGAGTGCATTGCCCAGCTTGTCAGCGCACTTTCGTCAGTCCGACCTGTTACCAACAGCATCTGAAAATGCAAGGTTCACAGCAGAAATGTGCTTGTCATCTGCTGAGATTGTGCCCAATGTGTGGACAAGTGATACGTACCAATAATACCAAGGCTCACGTATCTTCAGGAAAGAAGCGATGTCACATTTGTCACCAAATCGTGGACTTGGAACACGAATGCTACATTCAAAAATACCAATCCAAACATGAAGACGAAGATGACTAGAAGAAAGGCAATTTCATCTTTTTCGATTTCGAATGGATGCAAGAGACTGGCATTCACATTTCTAATTTCTGCGTGGCTCACCGAGCGTGCGAAAAGTGCATCCAAGAGCCCATCTTTAGTCATTACCCTCACTGCAGCAAGATTCCTGGAGAACGTGAAAAAATCTTTCGGGTCCGAACACGCTAGCCGATTTTGCCCAATGGATCTTAAACCCCATTGACGAGATGTGGAGCCAAGAGAACATCGAACATTACGGAGATTGCCATCGCCATGCCACGGTGATGGCTCACAATTTCTCGGGATATGATGGGCAATTTCTTCTCAGATACTATACGGAGAAAAGTACCAAACGTCCTAAAGTGACTTTGAACGGTGCCAAAATCATTTCCGTGCAAGTGGGACAAGTGCAGTTTAAAGATTCGATGAGTTACTTGGCCATGCCTTTGAGTCGAATGCCTAAAACGTTTGGAATGATAGAAATGGCCAAAGGCTATTTTCCTCACTTTTTCAATACCGAAGCCAATCAACACGCCATTCTACTCCATTTGCCTGAGTCTCACTACTACGATCCTGACAACATGCGTATTGAACAACTAGAAGCTTTCTACGATTGGTACCACATTCACGCCTCGGACCCTTCGACTTTCAGGAAGAAATGTTAAAGTATTTTGGTTCCGACGTGGACATTTTACGGCGTTGCTGTGGACAATTTTGAGAATTATTCATGGAGCACGGAGGGATAGATCCTTTGAAAGAAGCCTGCACTGCACCATTGCCAAAGCGTGTTCCTTAGTGTACCGCCAACGATTCATGCCCCAAAACACCCTAGATGTCATAAGTCCTCAAACGACCAATTTTGTCAAACGTCAATACTCGGTCAAATCCTTAAGCTGGCTACATTGCTTGTGCAACAAGGAAGACAAATCGATCCAACACGCCTGCAACGGAGGAGGTGCAGAAAGCCATCGGAACGGATGGTTGGGACTTAAAAAACTCCAAGATCGTGTACGAGTTTAACGGGTGCTTATTTCACGGATGTCCCATCTGTTACCCTCAACGTGGCACTAATAATCAGTTTTACAACGGACTATGGAAGACCTGTACAAGGCCACTTGTCAGGGGTGATTGAAGTTAGAACAGCAAGGATACCAAGTAGTGGATCACCGTTTGTAAAGCGAGTTTAAACGCATCGTGGAAAGTTACAAGCTGGTGGATCCTCTGAACCCAAGGGACATCTTGTACGGAGGACGGACGAATGCCACCTGTTTGCTGTACCAAGCAGACCAGCAGAAAGGAGAAGGAATTAAATACCTGGACGTGTGTTCGCTGTATCCTTACGTGTGCAAACTTTGTCACTTTGCCGCAGGTCACCCGCAATTGCTGACGGAACACATCGACCTGGACAACATTTTACAATACAAAGGATTGATCAAGTGCAAAGTCTTGCCTCCCATGTACTTGTACCATCCGGTTTTACCTCACCATTGCCAAGGAAAACTGATGTTTACCTTGTGCCGTACTTGTGCCGAAACGTGCAACCAAGACCGACCTTGTCAGCACACCCAGGAAGAAAGCGCCTTGACAGGAACGTGGGTCAGCGTGGAATTGTTCAAAGCTCTGGACTTGGGATACCACCTGTTAGAAGTGTACGAAATTTAACACTTTCACAAGACAGAAAAATTCCACAAGGATGACAAAACTCAGAAATGCATTTCCGCAGCTTGTGACTTACACCCTCACTGGAAAGATGTACGTGACTGGAAAAGGCTTGGAAAAAAGCGGCACACTATGCCGAAGATTTGTCATCTAAAATATTAAAACTTTCAGTGAAAAAGTAACTTTTAAGCCTGTGTTAGTGACAGTACCAGAAGAAGAACAACCACTCCCTTCAGGACAGGACAGGACCGTCATCGACATCCCCAAAAGGCCATTTCGGAAAGACGCCTGTGTGACTGTGCCAAGGAGTGTAGAGACGCTAAGAACATTACACACTGTCCCTACGATACCACATCTTGATCACCAAACATGTTGTACAAAGACTTGTTTATATTCCACTATGATCTTTTTGATGTGTCTTTTATTCATGTACTTAACCATTTGGCTTTTATGTATTTTTGTCTTTCGTGTTGTTCACAATTAAAGATGGTAATAAACGTGTCCTGAAAAAAGTATAAAACTCCTGTCTTGTCTGCCTTCGTATCAAAGGGACATTCCTTACATTACTATGGGTACCTCTACTGACTCTGCTCCCTCTTCCTCCACTTTCAAAGTCATCGACCAATACTTAGATCGTGCTAGTTGATGGCCTTGTATCTTCGCCATCCCTTTAACATGCTCATTGCTGGACCTAGCGGTTCAGGCAAAACCAAATTTGTCAAACGTTAGATCGAACATAAACATCATTTGATCGATTATAAACCTCAACGGATCGTGTGGTGTTACAAAGAGTGGCAATCGGCGTACAGCCTTCTGCGAGAAAGTCAAGGCAATTACATTGTCTTTATCGACGGCATTCCAGGCGAAGACGACGGAATCGTGTCTGACCTCAGTCAAACCCATCTGGTCATCTTCTACGACATGTTAGGAGAAGACGAAGAAGAAATTAAACTGTGGTTTACGCGCAAAGGGCATCATCGTAATGCCAGTTTCATTTAAATCACTCAAAATTTGTTTCAAAAAAGTAAAGCCCATCGCACCATTAGTCTCAATGCTCATTACACGGTCTTGTTTAAAAGCCCTAGAGATAAATCGCAAGTGTAAGTCTTAGCGAAACAGTTAGGAACGCCTTGGCTGACTCATGCGTACGACGATGCCACTCAAAACCCACACGATTATTTACTCGTGGATTTAAAACCCACCACTCCCGATTATTTGCGATTTCGTACCCATCTGTTTCACCACTGGTGCCAAGACGGAGGGCCTGTCGTGTACACATACCCGTCGTCGACTTAACAACAACAACAACCAAACAATTCTATAAAAACCTCGGTCATTTTGGATCTGTCTCACTCATCGTCAACATGACGTCCCTTCAGTCTCATCTTCGCGTCAAATTGATTCGTGCCTTGAACGGCATCAGTCGCAAAAAAAATCCAACAAATACTTGCTCGTGTCTTAGATTCCAGTGTCAAAGAAATCTTACGATGGTTTACGGTGAGAGAACGTCAATTACTGCAAGGCATCATTCAGATTCCACATCAAACCAAATGGATTTTGACAGAAACAAAGTTGTCTTGACGGAACTGGCCGATCTTCGCATCGACACTTAAAACAAAAAGCAAATCATTTTGAAACCTGGAGGTAGCGGTAGGAGGTGTCATCATTCGTTCCCTCTTAAAATGGAATCCCAATGCTCCCAAAGTCGTCCCCAAGAAAAAAGCCACTCCCCGAAGAAAACGATAAAGAGCAGCAGTGTCAAGACCAGGTGACAGCCTCAGAAAAAGAAAAAGAAAAGCCCACAGAAAGCAGTTTCTACCCTTGCTGAAAGGAGTATTGGGAACGATGGGAAGAATCCTGGGATGAAGATAAAAAGTCCAAGAAGATACAAGGATTGTCCGGAATCAAAAGATCTCAGACGTGATCATTGAAATCCGATGGAAGGACAAGAACTAGCTTTAGTACCTTATAAATGATGGATGCAATACCATCGTCGGCAAGACCAACGGGCCCCTCATTTACCTCGAAATCCTCATTTGACTGAGATGCCCCAGTTACAACACGAATTGCAATCGTTGATGGATTTCAGCGATTTGTCAAAAACGAAGAAATCGCAAAGGTACGGTCAAGTGTTGCGAAGACAGCAACTCTTTCACCAGAAAGCTTTAGACGAAACAGCTCAACCCACTCTGAAAGATTTTAAGACCTTGATGAAAAGTCCATCACCACCACTGCCACTAGCCCCAGTGATCAAGACAGAAAAAGAACAAGAGTTTCAAACTCCACCAGAAAAAATACGCAAGTTAACAACACCATCTACATCCAGAATTGGTTGGATTAAAAAGATGATGGCCACCTCTTCTTCCTCAGAAGAGAAAAAGAAGCCACGACAGAAGTAAAACAAGAACTGATTACCCCTGTTCAGACATCAGCCTCCTCGACACCTATCGCTCGTCGTATACGCAAAGCATTACAATCCAAGAAAATACCACACGAAGAAAAGAGTAGCATCAGTGAAGAGTGGATAACCTACTAAAAAATGGAGAAGGTGCTAGCCAGCATTTACTACGATCCATCCCATGCTACAGGTTACGGAGGAGTTCAGAAATTGTATCGTGGTGCCAAACCTCGACTGAAAAGTGTCCGTTTAATTCAAGTGCAACGATGGTTACGAGAACAAGCCACGTACACCTTACACAAACCCATTCGACGAAAATTTTCCAGAAGTCGCAACCGAGTGGAGGGCATTTAGCCGATGTCTCTCATTTGACCACTTACAATCGTGGCTACAAATATTTGTTTTGCGTCATCGATGTCTTTTCCAAATTTGCTTGGGTCGTGCCATTGACTTCCAAATCGAGCAGTGAGTTAGCGCGAGCCTTCCAGCTGGTGTTGAAAGAAAGCGGGCGTCACCCTCTTCGATGGCAAACTGACAAAGGCACCGAATTTCTGAACCAAGCTTTCCAAAAAGAATTGAAGAAACGTGACATTCATTTTTTCACCACCGAGAACCCCGAAACCAAAGCCAGCATTGTGGAACGTTTTCAACGCACCTTGAAAGAACGCATGTGAAAATATTTTACGCATCAACACACTCTCAAGTACATCGACGTCTTGCCACACCTAGTCCAAGCGTACAACCAGTCTTACCATCGGAGCATCTGACGTGCCCCCAAGAAGTGACGGCGACTGTCCCCAAGAAAGGTGAAGTATTGGCAGCAGGAGATCGGGTGCAAATTGGCAAAAACCAAACGCACTTTCGACAAAGGTTATTTACCCAACTGGACCACCGAATTGTTTCGTGTCACTGAACGAGTGCGTGGCAGTTATCATCCCGTCTATACATTGGAAGACATGAACGGGGAAGTGTTAAAAGGAACGTTTTACTTGCCTGAGTTACAACGTGTGACCAAAAAAGGCGACGAAGTGTACGAGATAGAAAGCATTCTCGATCGAAGAATCCGAAAAGTTGGAAAACGACGTGTCAAAGATGTCAAAGTACGTTGGAAGGGATATCAGCCGAGTTTTGACTCTTGGATCGACGCTTCGCAAATCATCGACTATAAAAAGAAGTGACCATCATGCCATTCAACACAGCCTCAGCTACTGCAGTGACCACTCCTTCCCCCAGTTCTTCTCTGCAAGATATACAAAAGCAACCCTTGTGGGTGTGGTGTGGAGAACGTGTGCCTAAAACGCAAATCATCTTTTTCTGCCAAATCTTTGTGGTGTATTGTGTCATCGGTGCTGCCATTGCCAATTTGAGTTTGCAACAAGGAGACAAACAATTGTACACCATTTTACTCAGCAATTGCATCGGTTACCTTTTCTTTTATCCGTCCCTGAGATATTCATCTAACGGGAACAACGGCAGCCTTGCGTCTAACGTCAGTCACCCTCCCAAGAGTCACCATTCCAATCACAACAGTCCTCTTTTAGACACTCCTCTGACCTCCGGCGACCCCTCGGACACTTAAACTCTGGAATCATGAATGACCAATTTTCCTTGACGTTATCCAGTAAGAGTTCTATGGATGTGTTTCCCAAAAACACCTTGTACTAAATCACGGCCAAATTACTTCATTCCATCTAGTTGGATCATGAAGCCCATTGGGAAGTGGCTTTGGTGGAAATGATTCACCCTACACAAATCCTAAACCTCGTCGAAAATCAAAACACTTTTACGGTCGACGTTATTAAGAAACAAGTGCAAGAGTTCTTGGACGTAAATGTAGATTATAGAAATAAAATACAAACTCAAAAGTGGACCTATAACTTGATAATTCCCCCATACTATTATTTTAGTGGTGAACATCTGGTGAACACGATTGCTGCCAGGTTCAATGTCGTGTTTGGCAGAGCCTTGGTTAAAAAACCTGTCACCATTGAGTACGATAAAGTGGCTCGTCGACTACTGATGAAATTTAAGGAGAGCAAAGTGGTGGCCATTACATTTTGCCCTGAAATGTTTGACATTTTGGGTGGGGACGTGGAGATGAGGAAGGAAGTAGAGGAAAAAGGCGAATTAGCAATCGTTTACGACAATTCAAGTTTTGCAAAGTGGTTTCGTTCCCCGGTAGAACTGAACCAAGGACTCAATTTGATCTTTGTGTACTCCGATGTGGCGGAGTACAACGTGATGGGACACACCTCCGTATCCTTACTGCGTGTCATTACTTTCAAAATGGATTCTGACACAAGCGCTGACGAGGAAGGTGGAAACACCTATCACGTTCACCGCGAATTTGTACATCCTCACTATTTGCCCGTTGGTAAGTCGATTTGGAGTTGGAGTTGTGTTGCATGAGTGGTATAAAGGCTTGCGTGATCATTCTTGCCCACCACTGACTACTCTGGAGATCTATCGCATCGAAGCTCCCTTAGCCCAGAGTGCGGAGACGAGGCAAGGAAACGGTTACTTGACAGAGATTTTCAAACAAAAAGTCAGAATTGAATTGATGACTTATCATTACCTGTAAAAATAAACAACAAGAAAAATGGATGTCGTGTGTGCTAAAGATGAACTACCTCATCGCAAACCTCAAGACCATCAAGCTTTTGTCAAGACCATCAAGCTTTTGTCATCAACACAGACGACATTCATCTCCCAGGAACCCACTGGGTAGCTGTCTATTTCCCTAAAGAGAATTGTGTGGAGTATTTTGATTCGTATGGATTACCCCCTTTGGAAGACGACATCATCGACTTTATGAGAGGTAATGCCCAGACGACACGATTCAATAATGTGAAATTACAAGGCACAGATTCCATGGTGTGTGGACAATATTGTGTGTATTTTCTTCATCAACGCAGTCTTGGATATTCTTTAGAACATTTAGTGACTTATTTTGTTCGTAACGTTTCTAGAAACGATGAGAAAGTAGATCGATGGTTTTGTGACCATTATGACTATCTTTTGTCTTTAGCTAGGAAACGTAGTGTACATCAATGGCCTCATGGCTTCCATTAGTGGAAATCTAACATGATTTTGCAACGTTGTCAACCTTGTCCAAACAAGTTTGTTTGATGTTATTGTCAATTGTTAGTTGGTAAATTTTTGTTGAATAAAAAATGTTGTGTTTTGCAAAAACGTATGTCGTTTGTTTTCCAAAAACACACTGTGAATATATGCTCTTTGACTTCTCTATCTATCCCTCATCATGACATTAACTATCATAGCGTTCCGACCCAACAAAAACCCAATAGGGATGTTTTCTATCGCGTCCGCGTTTGAGCTATATAATACGAGGCAGTCTCTGTTCTGGCCATCCATGGTTGACTCGTCAACCTATGAACATGCCTTCACGACTAGCCAAGCTGAACGAAGCTTACACGTGAATTTACATCGTGTCAGGGAAAACCTGATAACGAAGCCTGAAGAGATAGAGAATGTCAGGATGTTAAAAGTGACCGAAGACCTGATAGAAGAACTCTTCAAAGAAGAAATCAAGAAAGAGCAAGAAGAGTGCGCGGAGAAGTACAGACATCAGAAGCAGAGAGAACCGCAACAACAGCAGCAGCAGCAGGAGCCAGACAGAGATTTTGTCGATTGCCAAGTAGACTCCAAGGAGTTCTCCTCCTCTTTCATCAGAAGCAGACCTTATCCTGTAGGAAAGCCTGCAGCCAGAAGGGGACGCAATCTTAGACAATAAAAGATTGCCATCACTCCCCGTTAACTAAAACATCCCTTTTCATGGCTACCCTAATACTCTAGAAAAGACATTCTAATTCAATTGCCAAAGAAACTGTTTTTTAATGTTTTGAAATATTGAAGTGTGTCTATAAGCACTTCGTTTCTTTTGTCAATAAAAATCAACACTTCGTTTCTCTGTCTTGTCCGATAGTGTGTGTCTGTGTTTATAAGTAAAAAAAGTCAACGTGAGTGTTATTTTTAGGTTCGCGCGTTCCATATAATAGTAATAATGGTATTGTAAGTTTTGGTGCCAGGGGATGTTTACCTTCACGTTCGTGCTCCAGGAATATCAACATTGAAGATGAGTACCAGAATTGCAAAGTTACTGGAACTTCAGATGTATCTGGAGTATGCAAGGCGGTTGCTAAACGAACTGGCCATAGAGGTAATACAGGAGGAAGCCAGAATAGAAGAGGAGGAAGAGAAGAGGAAAAAGAAGAAAGAGAAGGAAGAAAGCATCCTGCCTCACCTCATGCTAAGTCCTGTGTGTAATGTGAAACCTGAGGTGAGACGCCTCCACAACCAGTACCAGCACGGCAAACACTACCAGCACCAAGACATGTGGCTCCCAAAGTTGAAAACTTGAGACAGCAACCACAACAACAACATCACCGGGTCTGGCATAGGAGAAGGCAGAGGGAAGTTTTCAGAATCCCAGAAACTGAAGATTGGGGTTCTGAAGCCACTCAAGAGGCCCCTGCGTTCCCAATCACAAATGTGAATTTGGTAAATGATTGGAGTAGGAGATGTGTCTGTGGTGCCCGGCCTGGGAGATGTCAACATTAGCCAGGTGCGTCTGAAGTTACAAGGAAAAACAGCCATTCTCAGGGATAACCAGATCTCTATAAAAGAGACACTATTCAAGTTGCCAATTTGTGTGAATGTAGAGTAAGGTGACTATAAACACTCACTCCTTTACTGATGTGTGTATGTGTGTTTTATGCGTTCGCGTACGTTTGTATGGATAGCA
>JAECUM010084338.1:0-18373 GCA_016617855.1 Megalonaias nervosa | reverse complement strand
GATCTGCATTTGTAGATTTCAGGAAAGCTTTTGACATGGTGGATCATGAAATCCTTTTGAAGAAACTGAAAATTTACCAATGTGATGAAAGCACAGTTAGATGGTTTACTTAATACTTAAATGAGTGAACACAACATGTTTATATAAATAATGTTCTGTCTGAACCTGGAACAATTAGATATGGAGTACCACAAGGCCCAATTCTAGGTCCATTACTATTTATTTTATTTATTAATGACCTACCTCTTTTACTATGGGACTAAATCTCATCCACAGATCGCTATGCAGATGACACAACATTGTCAGACATCCAAAACACAAAGCATAAACTCAAAATTGCTTTACAGGATGCCCTAAACAAACTGGACAAATGGTGCACATGCAATGGCATGGTGGTAAATACTGGTGAAACTAAAATATTACTTATCTCAACACGGCAAAAAAGAACAAATCTTGATAGTGATGAACTATGTCTGACATAGAAGGATAAAAATTTGCAAATGGTCTGTCATGATAGACTACTTGGTGTTCTGGTAGATAATAACCTATCATGGACTGAACATATCAAACACATCAGTAAAAAAGTGAATTCAAGTTTATGGCTTCTCAGTAGGATAAGACATTTTCTCCCTGAAAGACACATAAAACTTTTTTATAACATTTACATACAACCCTATTTAGACTACTGTAATACAGTATGGGGTAATTCAAATGATAAAAACATAACAAAGCTGGCACATCTTCAAAAAAAGAGCATTTCGGTTAATATCAATCGAGAAACAAAGCAAGGAAAATTTAGCTGGTAAGTTAAAAAAAATATTACTGATTAAAGACCAAATCCATTTGAGAAAAGCCAAATTAATGGACAGGATATCTAATAATAGTGCTCCTGAATATTTACAATCACTATTCCAGTATAGGCTACCTGGTAATACTCCCCACCTGCGATCCATGTCTACCAAACAGTATAAAATTCCCAAACCAAGTAAGGAATTATTCAAAAGAAGTTTCCAAAACTCTGGAACTTTGCTCTGGAATGGTATTCCAGTTGAGATTAGAAATGCCCACTCTATTTCCTTCTTCCAAACCCAATATATCCAGTGACTTCAGAGATGCAGCTAAAATAAATAAATTAATTTGCATGAGGGCCTCAAGGTAGATTAGTTCTTTTATCAAATTGTGTTACCCTCTTTAAATAAAGTCATTATTGTTAATATTATTATTATATGGCCTCATGTCCCACCCATTTACATTATCCTGACAACAGGCTGACCAGTCCTAACACTAACCTCTTAATGCTGAGTGCCTAGTAAAGGAGCTGTAAGTACCATTTTTATAAGTCTTTGTTATGACTCAGCCAGGGTTTGAACCTGCACCTGAGGCGGACGCTTTAACCACTATATTTCAAATTTTAAAAACCAACAAAACAAAGGGTATGTTCTGTCACAAAATCATGGTTTTAGTATCTCATGCATGGTTTCTGAATATGCATCCATGTTTCATGTTTGGAGGATGTAGGTCGAATAGTCTTAGATATCTGAACTGATCATATACCAAATGAACAAAATCCAGTGACCTAGTTTTACAGTGGCATGTAATGTTTGAAGGTTGCTAGCAGAATAATCTCAAAGACATACCCAAATGAATGAACAAACATGAACTGAAGACCTGTACATAGCAAATGCTGTGTCTTCACTAGTGTGTAGAATTTACAGGATTTAAAAACATGTAGACCATTACAATCTTCTATGGACAGGATGAAAGTAAATCATTTTCTTACATTAATAACATTTTAACATGACAAAAAGAATAAGCTTATGTGAAACTGAGAAAAGTTTGTACCCTCTGCAATATCATTCTATTAGGAACATTTATTTGCTTTTTTATTTTCTTCCTCTTGTTTGAATTTCACAGAGATTAATAGAAATTTATTGAGCAAGTTCTTGGATGAATTAGATCTGACTTTATAGTAGACTGATACAATGAGATGAATGATGACACACACACACACACACACACACACACACACACACACACACACATAGATACCATAATACAGTAGAACCTGTCTTGAAAGACCACCTCTTTTGCCAAAAAATTATGGTCTCTCAAGACAGGTGGTCTCTCATAACAGGTAACAATGATATATAATTAATAAATTTGTGCACTGACAGTGTGGTCTCTCAAGACAGGTGGTCTCAAATAGCAGTGGTCTTTCAAGACAGGTTTTACTGTACTATTTTTTAAAAAAAAAATACATTTGCATTTAAAAGATAAACTCAGGAAATTGTAAACTTACGGAATAACGTGATCACCTCATCAACAGAAGGGAGCCCATGTTTTCCAGGACAGGAATTGTCAAGGCTAATGGACACTCCAGAATTGTTTCTTATACATTCTCCTGCAAATACAATAGAAAAATGTGTGTATATTAAACATATCTCTAATGATGAGGTTTCTCTTTGAAATGCAATTTTCGCAGTCCCAAACAGATCATTACACATGTGTAAGAGACTGGGAGTCAGCCAAAAAAGAGACCGTGAGTCAACCCAAAAGAGACTGGGAGTCAGCCCAAAAAGAGAAACTATCATTAGTCATAGTTATTTGGGAAATAAATATGCAATCATGAATACAGGTGTGATGAGAAGGATAAAACCTACCTTTGCACTAAATGATTCAAATTGACAATAAAACATCATTGGAGATCAAACTATATATTAAAATTGTTTGTTGTCAAAATCAAAATAAAATTTTTTAATGTATTATTTTTGTTATCTACAGTATTTAAAAAAATAAAAATGGGATTTATTCAGAAGGCTCAACAAATTTACCAAAAGGGATACTAATTCTCCAAAACATCAAAAACTATTTAGTGACTACAATTTGCGATGTTAATTCATGAAAAAGCATAAGATTTCTCCTTACATACTAACCACTCAATGGAACAAGTGGACATGGACTAGAAAAATTTATTAAATTTCTGCTTGCCACAGACAACAATGCTGGATCTACACTGGCTTAATATGCTGACTAATGCTGGCACATAATGATGGATATACACTGGCTTAAAATTCTCGATCTACACTGGCACATAATGATGAATATACACCGGCTTAAAATGCTGGATCTATGCTGGCACATAATGATGGATAGACACTGGCTTAAAATGCTGGATCTATGCTGGCACATAATGATGGATATACACTGGCTTAAAATGCTGGATCAATGCTGGCACATAATGATGGATATACACTGGCTTAAATGCTGGATCTTTGCTGGCACATAATGATGGCTATACACTGGCTTAAAATGCTGGATCTATGCTGGCACATAATGATGGATAGACACTGGCTTAAATTGCTGGATCTAGGCTGGCACATAATGATGGATAGACACTGGCTTAAAATGCTAGATCTATGCTGGCACATAATGATGGATACTAGCTTAAAATGCTGGATCTTCACTGGCACATAATGATGGATATACATTGGCTTAAAATGCTGGATCTATGCTGGCACATAATGATGGATATACACTGGCTTAAAATGCTGGATCTACACTGGCACATGATGATGAATAAACACTGGCTTAAAATGTTGGATCTATGCTGGCACATAATGATGGATACTGGCTTAAAATGCTGGATCAATGCTGGCACATAATGATGGATATACACTGGCTTAAAATGCTGGATCTGTGATGGCACATAATGATGGATACACACCGGCTTAAAATTCTGGCTGTATACTGGCACATAATGATGAATATACACCGGCTTAAAATGCTGGATCTTTGCTGGCACATAATGATGGATAAACACTGGCTTAAAATGCTGGATCAATGCTAGCACATAATGATGAATCCACACTGGCTTAAAATGCTGGATCTATGCTGGCACATCATGATGGATATACACTGGCTTAAAATGCTGGATCAATGCTGGCACATAATGATGGATATACACTGGCTTAAAATGCTGGATCTATGCTGGCACATAATGATGGATATACATTGGCTTAAAATTCTGGATCTACACTGGCACATAATGATGAATATACACCGGCTTAAAATGCTGGATCTATGCTGGCACATAATGATGGATAGACACTGGCTTAAAATGCTAGATCTATGCTGGCACATAATGATGAATATACACTGGCTTAAAATGCTGGATCTATACTGGCACATAATGATGGACATACACTGGCTTAAAATGCTGGATCTATGCTGGCACGGCACATAATGATGGATATACACTGGCTTAAAATGCTGGATCTATGCTGGCACATAATGATGGATATACACTGGATTGCAATTCTGGATTTTTGCTGGCACAAAATGATGGATATACACTGGCTTAAAATGCTGGCACATAATGCTGGATGTATGCAGTCAAGGGTTGATTCAAATTTTGAAAAAAGGACTTTCAAAATTATATGCTACTGTATAAGCATGATATGATTTTTCTGTAAAATCAACTTGTGTCTGCTTGTATTGTGGTAAGCTAGTCTATGAACCTGTAATGATACTCACAGGGGCTAGGATCGTTTCTTAATATATAATACAAGGAACAAAAATTTCCCATTTCTCCTGTGACCTATGTAAGATTTGAAACCAATACTTCAAGTTACTTGTCAGAGTGTAACAGTTTAGCACCAAAGATCATCTCAGAGATTCAGCATTGTAGGCTAAACATTTGACTTATAATGAATGGCAGTCCATTTTCTAACCCATTTTCCTGAGAATATTCCCACCCCACTTTTCATATGGGCCATTTATGTTAGGTTACTGGATAAGAGACAAAAAAAAATGACTAACAAAATACTGGAATTTGCTGCCACCACTTACCAGTGGGCCCAGCAAGCTTAAACAATGTTACATCAAGTCACACCTGCATGAAATCAAGAGGAAATTGCAGGCATTATAATTGTTAAGTCTAAATCCGCTGACAGACCAGATGAAACTACAGCATGGATGAAATCTGACCTGGTACTCGTCATTAGCACTGCTGGTAGCATGACCAAACAAATCTCAACATAAGACATCGGAAGCCCAATAGTCACATACATCAACAAAATATCCCTTTCTAATATTGTTGTAAATACCTGTCACTGTCACAGCAATCTGGACAGAGGCAGATTTATCAAGCAGAGAGCACATGTCAGCATAATAGTCATGTAATACAACAAAACATGGGAAGTTGTTCTTGGAACAAATATAAGAGATTTTTTAAAAATTATTTTTGTTTCTTTTATTGCAAACAGTATATAACTTTAATTTAATATTTTCTACTTCTCTACAATAATTAAAATGTGTTATTAATGATATTACATGACTAATGGACCTATGATGTCAAGAACATGTGGGTCATAAGACTTTTCTACTCGTGTGACTAGCAATACAAATAGCAAATACCAGGTAAAATTTCATTAATGCTGTAGTTTCATCTAGTCTGTCAGCAGACTAAAGACATAATGATTGTGATACTTGCAATTTCTGAGAAAATAAATAATTTTCCTAATTTCATGTAGGTATGATTCAATGTAACAGCATTTAAGTTTGCTAGGCCATCTGTTAAGTGGCTATGCTTTGCCACCCACCATGTTGTCTTATTGTGATGCTAGCCAGGGGAAACAACATGATCATGTCTTCTGACTTTCTCCCCGATTTCACGGTAGCATGGGGACCCTGTGTATATATCATACAAAGGAAAGTAACTCTTGCAGATTAACTCTCTTTGTACCTCAAAAGTGGCCACCAGTATCCCATATGTAACCAGTTTAAACCTGAACAAAACCTCTTACAGGATGCTTACATTTACGAGGAAGAGTAAGATAGAATGATAGTAATTTGTTTTTTCAAAGAAACATAATTTACTACAAAGTCTCCTTTCTCTGTCAAATACATCACTCAATCAAACTAACATCAACCCTCTACCTCTATTACAATTTTGGACCCATTCTCATGGAAGCACTATTGGATGCCTATAATTGTTTCACATACAAGCGTGTTCAACAACTACAGTAGCACTGAGGTAAATGACCATTACATCACATGGTTACTATTTAAAAGACAGTCATAATCTGCTATTTAAAGCAACTGGTTGAGTTCCAATCTCCACTCTCCAAACTGGAGGCAACAAAATTTTGTTCAGCTTTTCAAATGTCTTAATGATTAAAATTAGGTCTATGAAGGCTTCAGTAAGTCAAGAGATTGGTTCAAACACAGATATAGGCAACACTGATTCTTTTATTTAGATGATTTAGTGATATAGACATAGACAATGAACTGTTAGATTTAGAGGCTGAGAAAGGTCAGCTGCAGTTGGTCACACAGCTTCAATGACCTGAGGATGATTAAGTTATCTCAAGATTTTAAAGCATAAGAAAATTCTTCTGTGAAAAAAATTAATACAACTGTAAAAATCAGGTTTTCCTTTGAAACCTATATACAGATAATAAATAGGTATAAAAAGGGTAAAATGGTTCAAATTCAGGCTGAACTGAACAGATACTACAAATATTACTTTAAATTTTGTAGGCAGGCCTATTCCCATGGATTCATTTAGGTAACAAGTGTTCTATTTATAGCACAATGCACTGTGTGGTTTTGGCTCATATATATCAACAGCCTACACAGTAATGGATACCGTGAGGCAAAGGTTTAAGGGAATACAAGAAGGAGGAAATGCTTGAGCAGCCAACCTCTACCTATATCCCTACCTTGACTGAAATGACAAACTTCTGCTAACATGAGGTGACAAACTTCTCCTAACATGAGGTTTTCAGAAATGGGAGTGTGACCCTTCTAAATATAAGTTTAAACAAAACATATGACTACTAACCCCCAAAGCCGCTTTCATTGTAAATACTGAAATACATGCACACCAATTTATTCTGTTAATGCATTTCACAGACATTTTGTGCTTTTATACAAAATGTTCTTTTTTCTCCTCGTATTTACAATAGTCTGTTCATATCCTGAGAGCCTAAGGGGGAATAATATAAAATACCAAGTTATCCTCATCAAATATGGTATCTGTTGTTGTTGTTATTATTAGTATTATAGATCCTGCACCTGGATACTGCCTTGCATCTAAACGTTCCAGCCTGAATCCAGCGAAAGTTGCAAAGTCATGCCCAGAGCTGAGGTTGTGCCATCAAGAATGGGAAATGATAAGTACTACATGGCTGCTACCAGTGACACAAGAAGATTCAGCTCTCTACTTTATGAGGCCATGTTATGCAAAAATATAAGCTTGGGAAAGCAGAATGGGTATGCCAGCCAACTGACTCCACGATGTCCCAGACATTACATTCCAAGGCCAAGCTCACTGAAATCGCTCACATTTCGGAAGCTGAAATCTTTGGAAGTCATGCCTGATCCTGTCAGAGTTCAAGAGCATGCCAATCTAATAACCACCTTCAGCCCAGTGACAAGTATTTGTGGGGTCATGTCCTGCTTTCCTGCCTTATCCAGTAGGACGAATCTCCAATGGCCACCACAGAATTCTCTGTGAGCCTTAGACAGCATATGAGGGCCTACACTGGGACCTGCAGCCTTGCCTCTTTTGACAGACTGATCAAGGAGAGAGATAGGGTTGGTTCCCTATCATTGGGATCTATGCACAGCACATGCAGTTCACTCACTTTGCAAGCTGAAGTTAAGTGCTATCAAGAAGCAAGTCTTGTATAACAACTGCATCAGTGAGATGAGAGACTAGGGCTTGAACTTTGATGAGTTGAGTCACACCAAGCTCTAGGACAGGTTCCTTTTGGGAACAAGGTGAGCAAGCATGATCTGAATTGTCAAAATTGCACAGCAATTCGCAAAAGTCCTAATTGTTGCAGCCTATAACACCTCTTACATGATGTGGTATGGCATACCTTGACTTTGATGGGGACTAGCTTCTTGTCCTCAACGAGGAATAGAAAGATGTTTGCCAGTTGTTGTGTGTGGGTGACACTTGTTGTTGAAAACTTTTGACTTACCCACGTATGCCTTCAAAGCAAAGGGCTGTCTAGCAGTCATGGTCCTCTCAATAAATGAAGTGCAAAAATCCTTTTCATGGGGGCATCTCTGTCAAGAACCAGAAATGAAACAAGAGTTTCTCCTGACATGGATGGAGTAATGGCATCCAAGGATCTGTCCATTGGAGAAGTGCAACAAGAACCATTTTGCAAGCCCTGACCATCATTTTCTGGATTTGTTTGGGTATTATAACCACTAGAGGTAAGGCATGTGTCCATATTCCCTCCCAGCTGATTGAAAGGGTGTCTATGGCCCATGCATGTTGGTCTGGGAATGGAGAGATGGTAGCCAATTTAATGTTCCAGCTCTTCACAAATAGGTCTTGCACTGGCTGGCCTCATGGAGTGCAAGTCTGATTGAAAATGGATGGATGATGCAACCATGCTATATGGAGCAGTTGGACTTTCCTTGATAATAAGTTGGCCTGGACATTGATCCTGCATGGAATGTGCCAGACTTGTATGTTTACGTAATACTGGGTGCACCAACAAAGGTACTCCTATAACAGCATGCAATGGTCAAGAGAATCTGCTGCCCCCTTGTTTAAAGAGGTAGCTCAGTATGACTATCTTCCTTTGGATTCATTCCGCCCAAGCATCGGAGGTGTTCAGGATAGCCTTAATTTCCATGAGACTGATGTGAAGAGCCTTCTCTTGCAGTGTCCACTTATCACTGTCATGAAGTTCAGTATCAAATGTGTACCATAACCCAACAAAGTGGCACCAAAATAGATTGTGATTTCTAATTCTGGGCCTTCTAAAGGTATGCCACTCCTAGCCACTCCCTGTCTTGCCAATGAAGCAGAAAGTGTTCAACTTTGGTCATGATCATAATCTGCTGATCTAAATGACCAAAATTGGGTGCAAATATACCTAAAGATGGTGTGACCATGCTATATGGAGCACCTATCTGCAGAGGTGCATGTAAAGAGAGCCAAATATAACAGGTCCACTGCTGTATTAAATAGAGTACCTGAAGAAACTCCTTCACCAAAATGAATGTCCTGGCTTCTTCTCCAACACATGAACAATACTGCTAACGCATTTGGGAGGAAGACAACTTGGGTGTTGACAAGAGTTAGAAACTCCATAACAAAATGAAAAAGATGTTGAAAAGGGACAGGATACAATTTCTTCAAAATGACTGTCCACCGTAAACTGTGAATGAGGTACATGATGTTGGTCATATCACAAAACAAAACCAAAAGTTGACAGGATGCATGGGGGATGAGAAACCTTGTTTTCTTACATCTGACTCACCCTGGTCTGCCTGTGGAAATGAAGGGCAAACTGCCACATAAACTCACTGGACAGCAAAAGGGTTCCCTTTGTTGCTGAAAATCACCACTGTAATATTTCTGTTGCTGATCATCCATTTAGAGTTCAGCAGAGACACTGGTCTGCACAAACCATTGATGAGGCAACTTCTGTACTGCCAACTTTCTCATCTTCTCAGTTTGACCCCCCTCCCCAACAGGAGGCAATCAAAAGGAAGGAAGCATAGGGTTGCCACATTGTGGGGAATAAGAGAAAAAGTCAAGGTTACAAGACACTGGTAGGGTATTCACCATCTTGTGATGAGCAGCCGTTTTGACTACCTACTGCCTTAAATCTAAATTCTGTCCTTCACACAGTTGGATTGGAATGTTCAGGCAAGTCCATGGCACACCCTTCACTGACCAGGGGCTTGTCGTCCTCCTGTACATTCTGTGTCAATGGGGTATAGCATTCCCAGAGGCAATGATGACGCTGAAAGGTCACCATGCACAGAAAGGTTCTGTCAGATATGCTAGCAAGGCTGGCTGAATCATGCCCTGCACAAAGCTTCATCCAGCTGGGGAATGCAGGTCTAGTGCAGTAAGCTGGGCTGGGCACAAAAGCTCCCAATAAGATGTCCAGCTGGGGAATGTAGGTCTGGTGCAGTTAAGTTGGGCTGGGCTCAAAAGCTCCCAATGAGATGTCCAGCTGGGGAATGCAGGTTTGGTGCAGTAAGTTGGGCTGGGCTAAAAGCTCCAATGAGATACCAGAGATGTCAGAAGATATCTGTGTAAGCCAGGCTTCACCATACCTAAGTGCATGCATGGGCAGGGATAGGGACTTATTCCCAGTGAGCTGCCAATGTGGGTTAAAAAGGTTCCTTGTTTCATGCAACTTGCTCGTTGACATCAGCTTGATGTATCATATTCAATTCCAATTAAACTTGGAATCTCTTAGTGTGGCATGCACTGGATCTGATGTGGCTGTCACACTATGCACTGTGTTTGGTATCTTCATGAATAGTATCTCAACATCTCCTTGTCAATGGATCTGAATTTGGATGAATGATTTCATTTTCAAAAGATTTAATACATGCCCTTTTTGTGGCCTTTCAATTTTCAAGAAAAAAGAACCGAACGTCTCCTGCCCATATTGCGCACATCCTACATTGGTGTGAAGAAGAACATTTTTTGCAGGCAAGGCACATCTCATGGTTGTCCTTCAGAACTTTAAACATTCTATACTTCTTGACTGACATCTCTCTTATTATGACAGAAAGAAAAGCAAGTGCATTCTATACTTCTTGACTGACATCTCTCTTATTATGACAGAAAGAAAAGCAAGTGCATTCTATACTTCTTGACTGACATCTCTCTTATTATGACAGAAAGAAAAGCAAGTGCATACAATGAATATACAAATTGTTAAAACAGGTGAGCTTGCAAAAACCAAGACCTGCTAAGAAATACATAATAAACCAAAATGTAACAGCACCATACAACAAATACAAAGGTGAAAACTGACAGTATTACTGACTGTTATCATGTGGACAAAAATGACCAGTAAAATACATAAACAGAGAAAATATCACAAACACTGCATACACCAAGAATATCAACCTTTCGATTTTACTATACCACTGAAAATAAATGTTAGTTGATTAAAATTAAACATAAACTACAATGGATTCAGTTGCAAACTAAAGTTTAAACAGGTTACATCTGGAATGTAATTTTTATTACAGTGAGAAAATGCTCAAAATGACAAAAAAAAATAGTGGAGCTTTTTGTCAGTATGCGTGTCCTATGATAATAGTAGTAGAAGGTCATGTGATGGAAGAGATATATTTCCCACCAGTGTGGAATCATGTGGTCATTTACAGGCAGGAATATACAAAATATATTTATATAGCTGTATCCCTTGAAATATGGAAGAGTCTACTCACCCAATTTGTATTGGAGAATATTTGGTGTTCTGTATAAAACATCCACACAAAAGAAGCATCTGTTATTATCAATCACAGCAGTCCTGTAGAAATAATGAAAAATCATCTGTTATTATCAATCACAGCAGTCCTGTAGAAATAATGAAAAATCATCTGTTATTATCAATCACAGCAGTCCTGTAGAAACAATGAAAAATCATCTGTTATTATCACTCACAGCAGTCCTGTAGAAATAATGAAAAATCATCTGTTATTATCAATCACAGCAGTCCTGTAGAAATAATGAAAAAGCATCTGTTATTATCAATCACAGCAGTCCTGTAGAAATAATGAAAAAGCATCTGTTATTATCAATCACAGCAGTCCTGTAGAAATAATGAAAAAGCATCTGTTATTATCAATCACAGCAGTCCTGTAGAAATAATGAAAAATAAATTGGCATTTGAAGAACCTTCAAACTTTAGTAGCCACAGGATCACCTCCGTTAAAATACATGTGGTCATTTCAATTTGGTTGCCATAGAAATTTGAGAACAATTAAATCAACTTAGGATATAACTGTACAAGATGACAAAAAGAGAAGTTTTTAGTTAACCCAAAAAAGATAATTAAAAAGCAATCATAAAACACAATGATTTTTGTTAGTACATAGATTTTTTAGAATTAACTGTAAAAACTCATTTCTTCAACATCAGCGTCAAGCCACTGAAAATAACAGTTTTCTACACACTCTATTGCCTGGTCATATTCACTGATGAATGGGCCTTTTCTCTGAGTCACTTGATGAATGGGCCTTAGCTCAGATTCACTGATGGATGGGCATTTTTCTCAGATTCACTGATGAAAGGGCCTTTACCTTGATTTTCTTGTCCTGATTCTGTTTTAATTAACACAGCCATTTATGGTAGTTCTACTGACAGCAATTTTACTACCAACTGTAATTTTTCAATATATGCATTTTACTGGATCCATACCATTAGCTGGTATTCACCGTGATGTATACATACACATGAACCTCCCAGATGGGACAGTTTTCCTTCCCAAGATGATGGGTATCTCGGGTCACTTGTCTCACTGATCAGTGATCTCCTGTATACACAAAATTATTGCAATTTTTTTCCCCCACCTTGCTATCAGTGTTGTATATTTATGGTAATGCTGAGAGTGTTCAAATGACCATGAATGGGCTTAGCAGGTCAAAGGCAATTCAGTTGCTAATTTCAAGCAGCATAAAAAAGGTACATCCCTTGAATTATGTTTGCAGGGTCGGCTGGCTTCAGTGTTTTAAGTTTGTCGACATGTATTATTATGCTGTGTGTCATCAGAAGTAATTTCTGAAAGGATTAAAGACATACTTGATTATGGCTGGATTACTAAAGAGCTCAGTCAGCATAAAACAGGGTCAGTTTGGCTTCAGTATTTATAGTTTAAACGTGAGAGTGTGCAATATCTCCCGATGCTAAAACACCAAAATCTAAGCAAATCCAAATATCATTTGAAATGCAATGGATGGAAATGAGAATTTCTGTGGTTCTGCCCTTATCATATAAATCTGCCCACCTGTTTCCGAGTTCAAAATGCAGACACCTGTATGTGTGCTCTCATGCACATGATGAAGGGATTGTTTCAAACTAAATTAAATGATGCACTGGGATACTCTGATCAAAAACTTTCTTGGCATAAAAATTGTTTAAGATGAGCCATGCATGATCGTTGAGAATCAGTGAAATGCTGCGAAAGAGAGAGCCCCTCTTCTGAGGTAGGGATTTACCACCAGCAGATCAAGGAGACTGATGAACCATGATTACTGGGGCCACAGAGGGGTAATCAAAATGAGCTAAAAGAGTAGAGTGCCTGACCTTGAGTATGACTTCTCTGCACTATTATAAAAAGTGTCTACTTGTACTGTAGTTCTAGTCTAAATCACACATACTGAAGTTGGCGCTAATTATTATTATTATTAGTAGTAGTAGTATTATTATTATTCCGTAACTGTTTCTTCACAATACTGTCAAATACAAACTCTGCGAAAGCTATGATTACTTTCACAATTTATATAAATGTCATCACCAATTTAAACACTTTTAAAACAAGAAAGGCATCCTTTATTTGCCAAATAATCACAGTGCTCATATACACACTCAAGATAACATTGGATTCTTTGAAGTTATATCAAAGAATTAACTGTTCATTAGTCACTAGCTTCATGCCTGTCTACCTATGTCTAACCATTAGTTATTCTGCAGATCAACAATGACTGACAAAAAAATAAAATGGTGATCATGATTGAGAAAATGTGGTGCATTACTAGAATGCATTCAACAAAGAAAAGTGCATCCTCTGTGAATTTCACACTTATCTAATGCTGATATGCAGGTTCCTAAGAGCTATAATGAAGTATGGGTTTCTGTGACTAACTTTTGTGATGAACTGATTAAAGTGTAGTACTTGTCAAGATGCATTTCCTCACCAAGTTTCTTAATTCCAATCAATTTAAGTGGATAAAATTTAAGTCAAATTATCTATGTCTGTGTTTGTACTAAGACAAGGTAATCCCAGAACCTGGTGGGGGGCTAAATAATATGAACCCTTGAATGAAATTTCCTTGTCTCTGTGTGAACCCCAATATAGATTATATCAATCTTTACATCCTCTGGACCAAGGCAACATTGTTAACATAAGCGGATGTCAAGTTAAGGGGACAGGGCTAAAAAGCAAAACTCTGCACACAAGTGAAATTTGTTGAAATTTGTAAGAGGTCACCTGTGTTATTGAATATGATTTACAGAAAATAAATAATGGAAATTGTAATTAAATGAACACAAATCTAGTCTGAAATACACTTGTATATTGACAACTTACATTTGTGTAGACAATCCACATGCATTAAATACTGTAAATATATATGAAAAATCCATGATTTTGAGCATAGGTCACATATTGAAACATTTATGCATCAATCACATCCCATTGGAAAATACAACACATATATTTTTAAAAAATGGTAGTCCTCGTTTGATCTATATTCCACTGTCAGCAAATACGTGTCACTAACAATTCACTACGATATTCATTGTCGCCAGTTTAATGTAGATGTAAGGTTGGGTTTTTTTCACATGCTACAGGTAAATGTTCCTAAACTGGGCTAGAGTTTGGTCTGCTTGAGACAGTCATCAATTAGCTGTGGTTACCAAGGGGATGAGGCTATTTTTAATGGCATGAAAACATGTAAACAAAATAAAAATTTTCATAAACATTTTTTTTACATGCCCCATCTCCAATTGATTTGATGGCAAAATATCTAGTATCAATAGATTGTTAATTTAATTTGCATTTTACACAACTGTTGGTAGCAATCTTAAATATAAAGTTACTTTTTTTATGCAAAACAGGAAACTTTCATGGCTCAATAAAGGTGTTCCAATCACTTTTGAAAATGCAACAATTTTTCAGATTTCGTTGCTTTTATTCAAGCTTATTTATTTATTGCTTCCTCTGATTAATGGTGCATAGCTTTTACTGAAGATTGCTTTCATGAAAGATGTACGTGTTACTGAAGTTGCCACAAAAGCAGGGATCATGCTGGGCTTCGCCAATGTCACAAATTGCGATCTTTTGTTTCATTATTGCCAATAAAAATATACCATCTGGCGACTTTTTTGGCGAAAACATCTTTGGCTGTTGTATATACTTTCTTGGGTTTCTAGTGCAGAAATTCAAAGCCATGACAGGAAGCCACAAACTTGGATATAAAATGCAATGGAATCTATTGTTACACAAACAAATCCTTTGTTAACATTGACAAACCACCCAAAGAGTGCACTATTATATCATAATCTGCTTATGTTGATGTCTGGCCTTAGCACCGTATGCTGTAATATAAGCAAACTAGCTACAACGGACTACCTCTGAAGGCGGGAATGGGAACAACTATAAATCGACCAGATGAGAAGCAATTTTTTTTTTATGTACCAGAAAAAATAGTTTTCCTGAAACTTCTGAGAAAACTGATTACCTTTGAAGCACTGTTCGTTCTGTGCATGTGTGTGTGTGTGTGTGTGTGTGTGTGTGTATATATATATACATATATATATATATATATATATACACACACACATATACATACACACTAAAATTCTGTCTCAGTCGATGTTCTACAATTATCTGATGCTGCTGCAACAATAACATACAGCATTCATTTGGTCCCTCAAAGAGGGCCTTTAGCGGGCCTTCAATAACATACAGCATTCATTTGGTCCCTCAAAGAGGGCCTTTAGCAGGCCTTCAATAACATACAGCATTCATTTGGTCCCTCAAAGAGGGCCTTTAGCGGGCCTTCAATAACATACAGCATTCATTTGGTCCCTCAAAGAGGGCCTTTAGCGGGCCTTCAATAACATACAGCATTCATTTGGTCCCTCAAAGAGGGCCTTTAGCGGGCCTTCAATAACATACAGCATTCATTTGGTCCCTCAAAGAGGGCCTTTAGTGGGCCTTCAATAACACATGCACCTTCATCAAAGCAAGCAGACGACCTTTGATTAAAGGAAGTCAGCAACAAACTTAAATAAAAGCATAGTTTCATTTTTTTTAGTGATTGGAACATATTTATTGTGCCTTGAAAGTTTCCTGTTTGCAACCAAACAAGTTCATGCTTACACTCACTACAATGGTGACGTAAAACCCAAATTACATTTCTAATATTTTGAAATACAAGGTATCTGGTCGTAAAGTTAAATGAAGGAAGGACATCTCACAGGAATGTTTGTTCATTTTTTTATTATTTGTTCATATGTTTTCATCTTCGTATGACTAGCCTCATCCCCTTGGTAGACTCATCTTCATGGTAGTTGTCTCTGGCTGACCACAATCAAGGCCAATTTAAGTACATGTAACATGTAAATAAGTATACAGCCATGTGATGCTAGGATAATGAATATCAGAGTGAATTGTTGTTGACAATGGGATATAGATCAAAAGAGGACTACCATATATGTGTGTGTGCATTGTCTTTTCTAATGGAATTTGACTGATACATCAATTTTCTAAAATTGGATCTAATACTCGAATTCATGGAATTTTCATACACATGTACATTATTTAACACATTGTGAAGTGTACTACACAAATTTAAGTTGTCAATATACAAGTGTATTGCAGACTAGTTGTCTTCATTTAATCAAAATTTTCATTGTCTTTTTTTTCTGTGTAAATCCTAATCACTGAGGACAGGTCACCTCTTAAAAATTTCACTTATATGTGAAATTTCAATCCCAACCCCCACCTCACTTATGTAAACATTTGCTTATGTCAACAATATCACCTTGGTCCCCAGTATGTTGAGATAAATGGCTAGTACCGTATCACGAAAATCGTGACATTGTTTTTAAATTGGCAACAAAATACTGAGGCTGGCAATTTATTGGGCAACAACTTTTTTAAGCCCAGCGACTGGACCCTGTGAAAGGACAACTTTAGGAGGACCAAACAAATATTCATTTGTTAATGCAAGCAGCAACATCAAATAATTGTAGAACAAAGTATGGGTAGGAACTGGCAGCTTGTTGACACAAAGGATTAGAAAACAATGGATTTGTTCAATTTGGGACCAGGGCTTCTATATATCAGGGGTCACGCTACCAGGCAAAGTGGGCGAAAAAGTCGCCTGAGAAATGTAAGCTTTGCCTTCTTCTGTTAGGAAAGCGAAAACAACTACGCCCTCATGATTTTTCAGACGTAAAATGGCTGTAGCTTATGACTTTTGAGATGCCCCCCTCGCTGTAACCCTAAGTCCTGGTAAACCAAGGTGAAATGTATTTACGTGGTGTTGATGCCAATCAGCACACGGCGACAAAGAAATTCTTGCACATTTACATGCAATTTTTATTAGCTAACTGATCATTAACCCTTTCCGGAGCAAGATATCACTGCTCGATTTCATGAAGTTGGGCCTACTGTACTATGAATCATATATGATGAAAATATACCAAATTTTGTTTTGAAATTTAAACATCAATATGCAAATAGTAATTTGCTTTTAAAAAATATGATCGGTGAAGACCGTTTCCTAATATATTTCTTTTTTATAAATGGATATTTCAACGGCCGTATATGCGTATTCTTTCTTTATAAAATCAGTTTGAACTCGTAAATGAACTTGTAATGGCGGACATCGCTGTGCATATGATATACCACTTCATTAAACTGTCTGTATTTGTAAATAATTGGGCAAATAGATTCAGGAAAATATATAATATAATGAAAACAACATTTAAATATTATGTGATAGGAGATTTAGCCTAAATATTTAATAATGTAGGTCAGAAACATGTGACAATCTCTGTGTGGAATTCGTAATAATGCAAAGGTCAAGGTTGTTTTCTGACATACCGTACTTAATTTTCATGAAAATACGAAAAAGTATATATAATAGTGAAACAAATACTTGTTAACCAATGCATATTGTTATTACCTGTAGGCAGACAAATAAGATAACCATAAATATACAGTCCTTTAATGAATTTTTGTAACGAAGCAAGAAAATGAGCAGTTATATTAAGAAAAACCCTCTTTCTAAAAATAGATGCACTCGCATGGTGCAATACGTGTTCTTGAATGTTTTGGTTGGGGGAAAAAAGGGTCAAGTTTAGTTATATATCGACTTTAGAGCTTCAATGTGTTGTTTATGAATAGTTACAGTAATGTTTTATCGGGAACAAGGAAATCAGGACGAAGAGTATGATTTGAAGTCACTTGTGCATTTATTCCTATGTACATGTATTAGGGGTTGTTTTCAAAGAATGCTAGAAATCTTTTTGATTGCAATTTTACACAAAAAGTAGAAAATAAAATAATTAAGTGGTAGTTTATTAAGCACTTTTACAAACTTGCAATTACAAGACTCTAATCTTGTTACTGCTGTCAGTTACAATTAATTACAATGTATACCTTCTGCTGTGCTTTTTAAGTCACATGGCTAAAACACACTTCATTTACCTCAATCCAACACACATACACAAGTATGAATAGAATGGGTATGAATATAATAATTTTTATACACGTACAAAATGTGTTGATAATAAACATACAACACATATTTTTCAACTTGAAAATAAGGCATTGCTTAAAACCGTTAAAAGCAT
>JAECUM010084332.1:0-23676 GCA_016617855.1 Megalonaias nervosa | reverse complement strand
TTTGTTGATCAAGAATTATTTTATATGCTTTTTCATGGAGTCTAGAAATTTTTCTCATATTTGCAGCAGCTGTGTTCCACCAAATTGTATTACAGTAGTCAAGATGTGCTGAGACCATTCCAAGTTCTTATCTGCAAATATTCCAAGAATTCTATCTAAATATATCATTTTCAGATATTCCAAGAATTCTATCTAAACATGTCATTTTTAGATCAGTGTTATGATAGAGAACATGCAACATATCAGTCTGCAATCTTGCCCTTTCTGCCATGTAGTTATCAACAAGACTTTTATTTTGTCCGTATTCAGGATCATAACCATTTTCCGTACACCATATTTGAAGTCTGTTGAGAGCGGTTTAAAGTCTTTTTTTTTTAAACTTCAGTCTGGTTGCTTGGAGCATCAAAGAAATTAGTGTCATCAGCATACATGTCAGTTGATGAGACTGCATCTCCTATTTGTAGCGGTAGGTCATCTATAAGCAAAGCAAATAATAAGGGCCCCAAGACAGAACATTGTGGCACTCCACAACTTATTATTCTAGTTTCAGATGGTGTCCATTTAATGTTTTTGCTGGGATACAAATGGTAGTAAAATTGTATCATCTTTCCACTGCATCACGCTTAGGATCATTAGTTTCATAAGTAGATTTATGTCTCAAACACCATCTATTTCAACAGTAAGTGGCTACAAAAGGAGTAAATAAATGTTGCTTAATAACATCGACTAGACCGACTGCTCAAGTAGGAGGTGAACCACTTATGAGTATTGTAACTTCATTGATAGATTTTTAACTTCTCAAGAAGAATTTCTTGATCTACATGGTCTAAAGCCTTTTGAAAATCAATCATTACAGTCCCTTGAACCAACTTTCCTTCATCTAAGGCTTTCAGCCGCTTGTCAATCATATGGATAAGTGCAGTTCCACAAGAATGATCTTTCTTAAGGCCAGATTGAATTTCATAAAGTGAATTGTCAACGTTGAAATTGTTTATAAAAGAACTGTTACATGTTTTTCTAGTAATCTGGAAAGGGATGGAAGAATATTGGTCTATTGTTATTTACATCCTCTTCTGATCTGTCTCTATGTAGTGATGTTACTTTGGTAGTTTTCTAAGATTGGAAAAACTGGCTTGTTCTCAAACTGTGATTACACAGAAAGGTAGTACTATCAACAATTATATCAGATGTAGCTACCATAAAAAATCTTGAACCTATCATGTCAAGTCCTGTAGATTTAGAAACATCCATGTTTTTATGGTAACTCAAAACAAACTAAGAACTTATTTCTAGGATTTCAAATTTAGCATCATCTGGAAGTTTTGTGGAACAAAACTTTTTATTTCTGAAAGATCAGTCTAACTTATGTTCTGTAATATCAGATGCAACATTTACAATCAATTCACTGAAAATATCTACAATCTCTTATAGATCATGAACATGGTTGCCATTATTAATTAGGGATGATATATTTGTCTTATTTTTGTACTTCCCTGTTTTATTTTAATTGTATAGTGGTGGTCAAAAAATATTTTTCCCCCTCTCATTTTAAAAACAGAAACTGTAACAAGTTCAAACAAAAAGGCACCAACTTGGATAGGCAGTTTAGAATCTTTAAGGTACTGAAAAGCTTTGTAAGTCTAGCAACATAAGCTAACATGGCCAGGAGAGCTACAAAGGTATAACTGCAACAACTCATTCCCAGACCCATCCCAAAATCACTAATTCTTACCAAGATGTCATGTAACGTCACAGAAGCAAAAATGTCTTTTTGCTGAATGTACATAGAGACTTTAAAAAAATCAACATCCTCCACCAGGTCTCGCAAACGTCGGTTCAGAACAATTCGATGCAGTTTTCCTGAAAAGACAGAACTCAGATTGTGTGTAATTATACTTTTCTCATTCCTACTATCCAATTACCTATGGCCAATGGGAGGCCTATCAGCTTAGGCCTAATGTGAGTAGTTGCATCATGTTATATTACGTGTGTCAACATGCTGAAATGTTCCCATAAGAACTAAACTAATATATAGGAAGTATATATATATATACATATATATATATGTATGTATATATGTATGTGTATATGTATTAGGATTTAACAGCATATCAGTGCAATAATGGCTATATACAGTACAAATAATAATAATAATAATAATAATAATAATACTTTATTTGCAGAGGGTGACTCATTTAGTCAGGGACTATTCTCCCTTTAGGCTGTCTTAAGAAGAGTACAATAATGTGCATTATTTGAAAGATAACAGTAGTTATTGTTCATTTTAATGTGCTCAGTATTAAAATATTAAATTCTATTATGTATTAGACACACATACATACTCATGATATCTCTTCTTAAATACTGTAATATTTTCATCAGATGTTACATGTAGTAGAAGCTTGTTCCTTAGAACTTCACCAGAGTACTGGAAGCTTTTTTTTTTCAAAATTGCTCTGTTCTTGGTTTTGGTGCTTGAAGGTTTCCATTTGACATTGATCTCAACTGGTACTCTGTTGAAAAAGGCCCGAATAAATCCTGAAGATACTCTGGTGCAGTTCCACATAGACATTTACATACAAGAATTGCCTTGTGAAAAACTATCTTTTCATATATTGTGAACCATTTTAGTTCTGTAAACATTGCTTTTGATGGATGATCAATAGGTACATCTAAAATAATGTGCGCTGCCCATTTCTGAAGTTTATAAATCATGTCAAGCTTTTCATGTTCAACATTTTCTAACTTATGATTATTTATTGTAAGAGATAGTTCTGGGTTCCCTAACTAATGTAGCTTTTGTGATGTCCCTAAAATCATAAATTTTGTTTTACTTTTATTAAATACCATCTTATTTTTTGGTGTGACTAATTTTGAACTCTAGGTCTGATTCTAATCTTTTTTGGATAACTTCACTGTCAGTGCTAGATGTATACAAGGTTGCCTCAAATGCAAACAAGTCTGTATTTGTTGATTTGTTATTTAATGGTAGATTGTTTACATAGATAAGAAAGAGGAGAGGACCTAAAACAGAGCCTTGAGGGACCCCTGAATGAATAGCATGAGTTTATAAGCTAAATCTGCCAATGCTTACATGTTGAGACCTTTGCTTTAGGTATGATCTGTACCACTTTAAAAAGCACACATTGCAGATTTCAGATAATCCATGTTTCTGCAGTGGAAATTAATCCATCCATAATTTCAAGAGCACAGACTCGTAACAACCCTAATTAACAATATTCATGGAAATTTTTATCAATGAAAATGTCATGCCTAGTGGAGGCAGTACTTTAATAAATAAATACCAATTAAATAATTTTTTATCAAGTGAAATTTGTGTTTTATCTTTTGGATCCTTTTTAAGTGTAATCATCATAAATGCAATGTGCCTTCTTGTATTTAAATATAAAATGTGTCAATCTACTGTAACAGCTATGTGCACAAGCATTTCTTTGGGAACCTAATTAAGTGCCATGTTCTGATATCTGACCAACGGAAGTATTTCTTGTATTGTTGCACTGAATTCAAACTGGCCTCCTTTGTATTACATCTTTTGAATCATATAAAGGAGGTGGAATAAACAAAAAGTTAAAGTCAGGCAAATCCTACATGCTTAAGATCTAGTGGCCCTGAATGTATGTTGGGTGAACTCATTTCATTTGATCAAATGAACACTGTTGTAAATGATATTGTGTACATAATATTGTGCATAAGTTATCAAGGTAGAGGTGTAATGTAAGAATGTCATACAACATTTTGCTATATGTATGAGTTCGGATTCAGTTGCTTTGTATATAACAGAAATCATGTAGTGTGAGATTTAATGTATTTCTTCTGACACAAATTGTGAGGAGTAAATTGTCTGTCTTGAATAACTTCCTATGTCTGGAAATCTATGTCAATGAATCGTTAATTAGCAAAGTAATGTAGTTAAGACAAGGAGTGAAGTCCATTAACTCATAATTAAGTTGTGAATTCCCTTCAACTGAGAATGGAGGATGTGTGCCGACTGGCATAGTTCAGCTGGTAAATTTATAGCAATAGCAGGACAGTAACAGTATCTCGTAGAATTAATTATCTCATGTTCTCAATTAAGAATGCGGCAGCGCTAACAAGACATCTATTTATGATAATAGCTTGTTTGTGTATTAGGGGCAATAGACGATATCGGACAAAAATGATTTGGACTTTTTGTTGATCCCAGGAGAAGAAACCTGACATGTATTTAGGTTGGATGCTTAAGTTTTATTTTAAAGAAAAGAAAACGGCTCTAACACACACACACACACGCACGCACGCACGCACGCACGCACACACACACACACACACACGCATTGTACAGTGGGGAAAAGAGCTCAGTCTGCAACCAAGATGATGATGACCCAAAGAGGCTTAAAAGAGAGATAGAAGGAAAGAGATGGAAATGCCGACTGATCATAGCAGTGATTTGGTTAATACCGGAAGCACCAGATGATGCTGTCATGCTTGCAATCTGAGTTTGACCAGTCACTCGATCATATGATGAAATTTGTTCTAGCTGTATATCAGAATGGTAAATTGAATTTCGCATAATCTGTAACTCTATTTCTAAGATAAAGTGAATCATTTACATGTCATATTCAATTTCATTTAATTTATTTAATTGATTAAACTGTTATATTTTATACATGGGGTTCATGTTATTCTGTTCTAAATCTCTGCTCAGATCTCTGTTATTCCATCCACTAATTTCGTATTTTATTTTACTGATTACTCAATCCACCATGGTCAATCATCTCCTAGATAATGATAATGAAAAACTCCAAGGAGTGGGGGAGATCACACATATTCACCATCTCATGATATGCTGTTTATTTTTTTTTTTTTTAAATGAAAATTAACATGGGGGACATATATTTGCAAAATTTATTATAAAACATTAAATGGCAGGATAAGAAGTTGTGACAAAGAAAACACTGATATACCTAATTATTCAATGTGCTGGAAAATGTCATATTTTGGATCTGGATTTGAAGCTGTTTTTGTATTAGTATTATACTGGTTTCCTCTCAAACTATTTATTTATAAAGTTCTTTTTTCTTTCAAAAACAAAATTTTATCACATTCCACTGTTTCTAAAAATTAATTATTAACTAATAATAAGCAGGTCTGCTACCTTATAAATATGTAGTGCATAAATGGTGAGCATTTATCTGATTTGGTCGCCAACAAGTCTTGGAGGATGGCATGAGATGTTGTTACTAAATTCATTTTTTTTACACATTCAGGCCTAGTTTACTCGTATTTTGTTCCAAGGTCTGATGTGCTGAGACACCATGACACAATATAGTTAAAGTAAAACACATGGTGTGAGGGACTTATGTAATCTGTATAGTACAGATCCTAGATAATCATTCAATTACAGGGTTTTGTTAAGTCCTTAAGATAACCTAAATGAAAAGTATGGGGCTATTACACCTGTTCATATAAGTACATGTATATGCGGAATAATGCACCCTATTTAAATGTATAAAGCACATTTTACAGGCATACAAGACCCATAGTTCCAATGGGAAATGTGGGCATCTTTAAAAACTACAGTGTGTGTGTGTGTGTGTGTGTGATTTGGATTTATAACATAGCTTTAACAATTTTTCAGTCATATCGCTATGATGTCTGCAGTGTGGCAGTTTATAGTGATGTCTGGCACTGGGGCATCATGCCACAGACATAAAGCATGATGTCACACCCAGTCACATTATCCTGACACCAGGCCGACCAGTCCTAACACTAACCTCTTAATGCTGAGCACCAAGCAAGGCAGCTGTTAGTACCATTTTTATAAGTCTTTGGTATGACTTGGCTCGGGATCGAACTAATGACCTCCTGCATCTGAGGCAGATGCTCTAACACTAGGCTACTGGAATGGTTGGAAAACTACAGATCTATTTGCAAAAAATGGAGCATTGTGCATGAAAAGGTGTATTTTGAAACTTAACAAATTGCTTTAGACCACTCAACCACCCGAGGGCCCTCCTAATGCAGCAGACATAATGAGACATAAAATATGACTTTTGAAAGAATACATGAGGTGTGTTTCATGCAAGAAGGCTCCATGTAAAATTTTTTGAAATTAAATGCTTTCAAGAAGGACATGCCATGTTAAGTTTTTCTTCTTATGACCAGACCTGTTCAAAGCTAAAGTACCTGATGTCAGAATGCTTCATGTACAATGTACTGGGTAATCAAAATCTAGCAAAACAATCATTCCAGATCTGTTACATTTTAGTTACAATGTCTGTATATAATGACACTTCAGCAAAATTTAATATATCAACTTGAAAATCTTTTTAATAGTTTAAAAGTGTTGATAACAAAATGCTGTACTAAAAATCTGACAACTATTCTAGGAGTTTGGAAAGGATATCATTTCAAAATTTCTGCCTTTTCAGGACAATAAGTATATCTAACATCAGATCATCTCTCTCTCTCTTATGATGACCCAGTATGTGCATATATATATATATATATATATATATATATATATATATATATATATATATATGTGTGTGTGTGTTTGTGTGTAAAATTTTATTAAAAAAATCAAAAGGCATAGTTTGTAAATTAGATTGATTTTACTTATGGCAGATCAGCATTATCAGGATAAACAGATCTAAAAGTTCTTCTTGCAAAATTGTCTCTGTAATGTTGTCAAAAGTGACTGAGTAGTCTTAAACAGAAGTTCCTAATTTATAGCAAATGTTTACTGATGCATGCATGACACAAGACACATGACAAATACAGGGCCATTAAATCAATTAAGTTGCAAATTCAGCTGCATGAGCTGAAAATCTTTAAATGACAAACTTCAATTACTCTCAGCTACTCCAATGGAGAAATCTGTAATTATTATGGAGAGCTGCAAGTTTTCTTTTAGCTTTAAGTTTACTAACAATTGCAGGAGCCCAGATTGAAATCAATTCCTCAACTGATGTTTCCTTGACAATATATTTTTTGTTGTTTTTGCTTGAATCAGTATCAATCCTCAAAGAAATTGTAAGAATATCTGAGAAGATTGTAAGAACAAATGTATAAATAAAAACATGTATCTGTATATATCAGCATTGTAAATAAGTGCTTTTACCAACAAGACCACTGTGATATAGCTTGCAACCCTTTAATCATATAGCTTGCAAATATTATTATGTCCCAAAATAAAACACTGCCAATATTTCCAAAGTGATTGGTTTTTATTGTGTCGGGTTTAATGCCATTTCTCAGCACATGATGGGTGATACATGGCAGCCAGTATATTTCATGAAAGAAGAACCTGGGAAAGAACCACTAACCTACTGGAAGTTACACGCAAACTTTCTCATATTACTCACATTGGTTGAGCTGAGACTCACGTGGACAGAGATGAGATGTATGCATATCTACCAAGGTGAGTGTTTTAGACCACACTGCCAGCAGGTGCTCCATTTCTAAGGTGAAGCCCTATAGTCATCTATAAAATCTTGACTAAACATTGATGCCAACAAAAGGTTCAATGACATGGCCTATTTTCTGTGGCACTTTTAGCCAAGGTAATTATTATTTGGATGAGAAAATGTCATACAGGACATACCATTCTTAAGTATTAATGTCAAACTTGACAAAGAGATATGTAATGAACCTGGGATCATATAAATCCAAAGCATAAAATATTGGCTGCTTCTGGAAATAGTGCTATAGGATAATGTCTGTAACAAAGTCTTAAGAAAGAAAGGACTTTAACAAGCTTCCTTTAACTGAGTGAAGATAAGTTTCTATTAATACAAATTTCATTTATGTTTAAACCCCACTTAGACTATTACGAAGCAATGAATTCATGCCAGTCTGACTGACCATGAACGATCCTGGTTCACATTTGAATCACATGATGTAGCATAGAGTGTAAGTGTATGTAGCTCTTTACAAGTGAAAGAGAGTTTTACCTCTTGTGGTATCAGTCTCCTTGGTTGTTTTGAAATCATCCTCAAAATCAATTGCAATTATCCTGGGAACATTAGCAGATGATCCTTCCCTGTCTGTACCATATGCTTTGAAATAACAAATGTGTTGGTATTAACATTGTTCTTAGAGAAGCTCAATCTTTTTTTAGGCATTTAAATTATGCAAAAGGAAAGAACTCTAAACTCCAACATGATTCATTATACAATCAAATATACATGCATAAAAGTTACTTTTCTAGACTAATGGCATAACTGAATATAAATGGAAGAGATGACAATGGGTGATAATATACCAAGGAAACAGACCCATATTCTGTACCTTTTTGGGGGGAAACCAGTGGGAAAATTAGATTTCACTGTGAAGAACCAGACAAAATTCTAATAGTGAAAAAAAACAAAAAACAACAATATTCTGAATATCACGCAATATTCATTTGATGTACATTACAACATTCAATATCTAGTTTGCAAACATCATATTATTCTGGCTGGTGATTTTAAATGCATTCCCAATCCAAATTCATATAAGATTGGTGGAGACTAATGGAAATGCTACAAAAAATTTTAAAACTATTAATTTAATTGAAACATCAAGAAAATTATATCCAAATACAAAAATTATATCCAAATACAAAAATACTATCATGGCAGCATCATTAAGTTATGACATGAACACAGAATAAATAGGTAATAGAAAATATTCTTCCAATTTTGAATTCCGTATAAATTTCAATAAATGTTTTTGTCCAAGAATTCTGTATGAGCACTTATATTTCCAGGAAAAGAACCACTTGTATTCCATAAAATAAAATTTCAACTCAAACTCGTCACAACAAAACACCTTTAAGTGTCAGTGGTTAGAGCCTGAATGAATAAATCTCTATAAAGACCACTGTTTGTTAGCAGAAGACAAGAGTTACACAAAAATTTAAGAAACAAAACAGATTCCTGGATGAGGGTCACATGGTCATCCTTTAAGAACAAAAGAGAAGCTTTTTACATGCCTAACATCACGTACTCCCAGTATGGTCTTAAATGAAATCAATGGTTCTTACTCTGGGAAAGAATAACAAAAACAAAATTTTAAAAAAAAGTTGTCTACTAGAACTGCCACTGTTTCTGAATCAAGGTCAGAAATTAGATACAGTGTTTCTATTAGTACAACAGTCTGGTCAAACAGAACCGAACTGAATTTCTGGAAACTCAAATCCAGTAAACAAAGTTACTTTATAACAGCATGTAATGGAATAAAAAAAATTTTAAACTAACAAACAAACAATTAAATTAAATATATGTAACATATATATATATATATATATATATATATATATATATATATATATATATATATATATATATATATATATATATATATGTATATGATAACATTAATTACTGGCATATGGTTTTATGATACCAACAAAGAGAAAAGAAACAAAAGTTAGAGTAAATATAACACAATCTGCTTAAAAATTATATCTTACTTTTTTTAAAACTCATTTTAGGATATTATGCATAGGGAAAGCTCAGATTTCCCAAGGGCAAATTCAATTTCCAGTTTTGACTTTGATAAAATTTGTATATCCCTGGTGCAGCCATGTACATGATGTCCTATGTATGTAAATATCAATATTGTATAATAGCAGTCTACAAACAGGATTAGTTCCATGCAACTACAGCATCTTTGATAAACATCACTGTCAGACCAGCTTATCTCATGTAATCCTCACTGCATCTAGCAGTCCAAGAATTATCACGGGAATGTAATCATTGTTGAGATTTCCTTTCTGTTGATACCTAATGTGCACTGTTTTCACATGGAAGAAAAAAATCTTGACATATCTTACACTTGTAATTCTATTTTTTGTTGATTAATATCCCTAGCAGAGTATGAGTAATATTGAAAATATCTTTTGGTTTGATCTACCAACACTGGCGTACCCATATCAAATACAGGATCTGATGCATCTTTAAATCGGGCCAAGGTGAAACTATATATGCACTGCTGATTTTTGTCTAAACATAGTGCCACTTTCCAATATCAAATTTAAAATAGTGGAATCTGCTATTCGTTATTGAGTGGCTTCCAAATCAGACTGTCATTATGCAGCTTCATTATTAATTTTACCAACAGCAGTTGGCACCATTGCTGATGATGGTAATTGGTTTTGAAAGTGATAGAGTCACTAGTTGCTGTAGTCAATCTTGACACAACTGAAATGTCTGTAATTTCAGATTTCTTTACTTGATCTGCAGCAACATTTTTGATACCATCATCAGTTGCATTGTGACTTGTTCAGTAACTGGTGTAGTGCACAATATCAAAGTCAAAAGCTTTAAGTGCCCCTGCAAACAAAACTTGAATAATATCAACATGGCCAGTTCCATAATATGTCATATAGCAGTTTTCATTGCATTAACTACACACACTTGTATTACACATCCACATATGACTGTCATTATATTAAATATCAGGTCAATCTCTTAGTGTCCAGATGAATCCTTGATGTTTCACCTTGAAGATCCACAACCTAGATTATTAAGAGCAAAACAAATACCTGTGATCTGATGAAAGATAAAAAGGTGATGTGGGAGTAATCAATATCAAATCACCTAGTTTCACAGTTGGTGAAAAACCCAAACAGTATATAACACAGGAAAGCTATGTCCCATCATTTCAGACCAGCTTTCATAACTGCCATTGATGGCATCACAAGTTAAATTGATCTGAATGGTTGAGGTAATCCTGAAAATGCCAGGTGAGATATGATATCCTATGCATAAAAATTGTTTGTCATCTGGAATGTTGTCAGGCCAACCTAAAACTGATCTTATTCATGACTATTTGATGTCAACAGCTACATTGATAGAAATGACATAACTGGGCTTGGCTTAATGTGCATGTCTAGAAATTTTTGGGTCACTGTCAGTGAACAATCTGATTCTTCACTGAATATCTTCATTTATCAATTCTATGTCCTACGCACTTGCAGGAAGTTCAATATTTTTCAAGTGGTGTCACTGTCTGAAGAAAACAAATGAGTTAATAACTCCAATAAACTCTCAATGAAGCTAATGCCATTTTGTGTCTGCTCAGTTCCCCAGCATTACTAACAGGTGTATTAAAAGCCACCCAAAATTCTGGTTTCATTGATGAGATTGTGATCATCGTGATAATGCTTTGGGTTGTATTTACATCAACACGTTGCATCACTATACTGATTTCATACAAGACTCAGACAGCATTTCAACACCAAATATTTAATTAGAACTCATCATCAGTATCGTAATATGTCATCGCTGTCTTCAACAATTTTATGCATCAACATGCCATATGTTATTGGGCCCATGATGCCATTGTTAACAAGTCAATACGGCCACATTAATGACTTATGTTGCGTTGTTCCCAACATGAACTGACCCAATAGGTGTTTGCAATTGATCTACAAATTCATCTACACACTTAACTTTTTGGATGTTATGGCATTTCTGGTTGATTTACATTTGCGTGCAAGACCTTTCCCATGTTTGGATGGCTTCTCTTTTGGGGGGAAAAAATATTTTTCTTCCTCAATAGGCACATCTACTTGTTGTCCCAATTTAACCCAACAGAGCTTTTGAAAAAAATGTATACTTCTTTTGTGCAAAATCATTCCAATATTATTTGGTCTTTGATCGGTATTCAGGTGGTTCTTGTTTTGGAAGTGCAGCAAGTGCCTCATTGACATCTTCTTGCACATCTTCTAACTGTTTTTTTTCTTATTCATGCTAATGTTGGTGCACTCCTGATTGGACCAGGTTGTTGTTGCATTCCTATTACTGCTGCAGTAATTTCAGTGACACTTTCCTATTTGCTCAACAGTTTCACTAGTTTTGACTCCTACTTCTTTTATTGGATTAATCAGCAATGAAAATGTTTCTTCAAAGCCCTCTGTGAGTGTTTGTATATATGTGTATATGTGTAGTGATGATATCTGACAGTGCTATGTCTATCAAATAACTTTATATTTACAAGTGTATTCGATGCTTTAAAGAAAACATAATTCATTTTCTTTTATTCAGATTTGGTTATCCAATCATTTTATACAGGCATTTATGAAAAGACAGCTTATTCTCATTTGGATGACATTGCTTTTTTGGGTCATGTGCACTGACCCTGCTTGGGACCTCAAACACTTCAGAGTTTGAAAAATACCCCAACACTATGGGAATATAGCAGGTATGTAATGGGCATTTGGAGCTTCCTTAGATTTTAAAATATTACCTGTACTTTCATTTAAATTATAAGCATTTTCCTGAATATAATACAAGAGGCCCAAGTGACTGACAACTGTTCAATAGCCAAAATGCTATTCTTTTGATTACACATGTTGACATAAATCTTTTTTAATTTACGAGGTACCTTTATTGATATCTAATTCCATGTCAGCATTAATTTGTCACATGTTGAAAGGGTTTTTACATTATGATACTTTATGCCCAACCAATTATTTTTAGATCAATTGTTTAAAGAATTTTTGTTTTTAGCAATGTCAGCCATATTTGATGGCAGATTAGCATCATTATAAAGAATTTCAAAGGCCTATAAGCTATAATGTCTTCTGTCCAATTAGGTAAAATTTTGCTGAGTGTTTATTTTACTAAGAAGTAATAAAAAGCAAAACCTTGGTGTTTCCAAGAGCACATACCTCCTGAAGTGAAACAGCTTTGAAAAGAGCACCACAGACATAGAGTGCATATCTCAGTGTCTTTGGTATAGTCTCTAACAGTCTCTGCACAGCTGTTGGAAACAAAGATTCCTTCTCCAACAAATTCAAGGAAGATGTTAAAAAAGAAAAGCTGGCATGCGAGGTTATTGTAAATAGCATCTGCACCTTCATTTCCAGTGCCTAAGAGCTTTCAAGAAAAGACATGTTAAGTTTCCTGCTAAAATCCCCATTTTGGAAGGCATACAAAATCCAAATTTGGGGGCTTAATGGGCTAAAAGCAGGCAAATGGACCCTACAGCATTTGACTCCACCTGCAGGCCGAAGTGTAGAAAGGGGACAGACTACACATTTGGCTGTCTGACCCTTTCTTGGCCTTTAACTATTTCTGAGTCTGCTATTTCAACATCGCCAAGTGAGGGAGTAACATCAGGTCCAACTTGGACTGTGCTCCAGATAGCCTCTCCAAACCAGAAAGGATCAAAGTATCTGAAGATCCTAAAGATTTGGGACACAAATCTAGGCAAAGTTGTTTACTGCATTATCAAAAGCCTAAACCTCTTCCTCCTCCATCACCAAGCCCAGTTGGTGTGATGAAGAAAGTAAACACAAACTATGAAAAGGACCAAATGTGACAGGTTATTTCAGGAACTTGTCTCCATTCACAAAAATGGAGAGTCTGACATCCTGTCTTCGCTCTTGGGGCAAGGTAGGAAAATTTTGTCTTCTCTCCCTCCCAGGAGATGGGGACTTGCTAGCTACTAATGGAAGTAGATGGGACTAGCTCTTTGATCCTCTTTTCCCTGAGAAAGGAACTGGCAATTCCCCTTCAAAGCTGAAGGTGGCAAGTGGCAGTCTCCTGCCCCTTACTTGGATAATACAGCCTGAGGCAGGGAAGACCCAGGGTGAGATTGATCAGCCAATCCATGTGGAAATGGAAAAGCAATCCATGTTGGCATAGTCAAAAAAGGAAACATGAGCTGAATCACCACTAGATGGTGGAAGTCCCCAAGCTGTATAGGGATTGAATAGGACATTGAAGATTTAGGGGGTATAAACCAGATCCCTTTCCTCAAACCAGTTCTCAAGACTCAAAGTCCATTTCTCATTGGGACTGAAAAGAAACACAGAGAGAGGTGTTATCAAACTGATCCCTTCTGCTAGACTGATGATAAAAAAGTCAGTATCTGAACCAAACATCCATGTCTGATGCCCAACACTCTGTGTTTAGTAAGCAGTATGCAGTAGCCTTGATAAGTGAGCAGAGACAGACAACTGAATATCAGCACCATACACTATATCTGATTATTGGTGTCCAGTACCCAGTGGTTGCCACTGAGTACCCTGCAGATGCTGCCCAGTGCTCACTGACATTAACTTTGTATGTTACTATATCATTTGGTGGCTGATGTCTGGTGTCCAAAGCCTAGTGCCTGGTAACCAGCTCCTGGTACCAGGTAACAGATCTTTGCCGACTGTCATCTCACATGCTACCAGTGCCTGATGATGTGGGACACTGCATATAGTCCAGTCATCAGGAAATGACCAGTCTAATGATATAGAACTTACTGAAGAGTCTGTTTTGGGGAGCTATACACCAAAGAACAAAATTTTGCTTTATTTTTAGGTTTACTAGCAGGAGACAATGACCATGCTTCCCTTGCATCAGGGATGCTGGTCATGCTATTTGGGGATGGCAACTTTTTATGCCAATAGCAATAAAGAGCCTTCCCTCAGAGATCTCCCTCTAGTGGAAGTGAGTGACTTCCTAACTCTGGACACTTCCCTTGTTGAATCTGGCAAAATCTGTACACTAAGAAGTGCCATCATCAAAAATGGTGACTTCCGCACATCAGGAAGTGTTATAGTCTCGTGCAACTTTTCAACACTTGGGAGAGCTGTAGTATGACTCTTCCTCCTGGCCTGATAGGCTCTGAAGCTTTCTGCCAAGTCAAAAACCTCATTGGGTCACAAACAATAAATGGGGCAACTGTTCACACAGACAGGTAGTGCGAACATCTCATGCTGCCTTTTCATGCCAACATTTACCAATACCTTGAGACATTACTGAATGCTGAAAGAAAATATATAACTACATCAGTGAACTAGAACAACAGTAGGAAATACTGACCCTGACACCTGTAATTATTCGAGGGATGAAACACAGGAAGTTCCCCTTTGCTACCTATGTACTCAAAACCCTCAAAATCAATGAAAATGGACACAGATGCACCAAAATAATGTAAAGACTAGGTAGAAATAAACAAAATACAATACAAAAATGAATATCACTGACATCAAAAATGCCAAGAGATGCCTCAATTGATCAAGTGTTCAGCATTTTAGAAACGTGTCTAAAAGCATGAAGTCCATGGGAAAGAAGGAAAATATATTCTCTGTAATGTAAACATTATTTATGATACACCAAAGTGGGTGGTATTAAGAGAAAAGGGAAAAGATATAGCTGTACAACGATACCAAATAATGCAGACTTTCTCCTTGTGCTAAAAAAGACATTTCATTCAAGCTGAAGATTACAAGTTTCAGAACCTGAGTTTGTGTTTGGATTTTTGGCTTTTTAGTCTTAGCTCACACCTGGTTGAACTGCACACAGACTGATGAACCTTTGCAAAAAGATAAGTTTCAGATTTTGGAGTAGAATGTGGTCAGGACACAAAATCTGTGGGTTCAATGTCCTTCAACCTCCCTGACACTGGATTTTATTTGTTGGGCAACATTCCAGATAAAAATTCATTATACAGGCATTTGCATGATAAAAAGGGATAGCTTACAGCACCTGACATATTCCTGCAAAATTAGTGTGGTTCTTTGAACAGCTCCACTCAATCCAATATGAAAACCTAGATCTGGACTAAACCTAGACAAGCAAAATATCCAGATTTGATTATGATAATCAAATTTTCATCATTTTCTAATTATTCCATCAGTCTGTACTTTAAAGACAGTTTCAGGAAGTCTTATTGTCTATTTATAATGGTCGTTAAGTCTGGAAATTACTGCCTTTTGTATTATGAAATTACTTTTTATCTGTTTCAAACTTCATTTCTTTAAGGGGAAGAACTCTGTAAAATCACAAATCTGTGATTTTAAATAATCCTTATCAATGATTATTTCTCTTACTTTTAATTGCTTCCTATACTGTCGAGTGCATCTGTTATGAACACATCTGTTTCATGTATGTATATTCATCCATATCTGCTAGCATGTCAACATCATTTGTCCAACACTGAAAGGCCCCTATGCCTGGACACTTCGGTTCATCAGTGTTTGTAGATAATACAGTAAAACCTGTTATGAGAGACCACCCCTTCTGCTAACAAAAAGCGGTCTCTCAAGACAGGTGGTCTCTTATAACAGGTTTGTACAAAAAGACCAGTTTCCAAGGTCCAATTTCAGAACAATTTAAGGAAAAATAACCACAATCACTGTACATAAATTCTATTCTGAATTAAGTTCTTGCTAAAATATGGTAAGCATTCATCTGGAAACAAAATTATATGGCGATAAAGATATACTTCTATCATTAAACATGAAATCACATTTACATCTGAAGATCAAAGGTACATGTATTAGCATATGCAATCGCTTCTGATTTACTCCTTTTCCTTTACAACAAGCTAAATTTGTTTTACTGACATTTATACCGGTATTTTGAGAGTGGTCTACTATTTTTCACTTCCTTCAGTTACAATAATTATTTTCTCCAGCATTAAAATTTATCTTGTTTTACTTGGAGGTACTTCCATTGTTATTAAGGTACTAGGTGTTAACATCATGAGTGCTCTGTTGTAATACTGTAAAGACGGTTTTGACTAGGCTTTGGGAAAATATGAAAATCTATACATGTGTATTTCATTTCTAACAATTAATGAAATAAAAAGAAACAGTTATCTCATCCAGAAACAAAATCAATTACTCAGAGACAAAAGTCAATGGCTTAATTCAAAGAAGACATACAGGGATTAACTCTATAAACAAAGTGTAAAATCCAGTCACACCAACTAGAATAGATGACATCTTGGTGACTGAGATGTAATCACTGTAACAACAAACATCACAAGTGTAACACTATCGATCAAATCTCTCAAATGATTCTCACTTGCTGGTTTAATAAACAAAGACCTCATTTACCCCAAGGCAATATATATTAACTCTAAAGACAAACAATATAAGCAACCACTACCTTAATTTCGGCACAACAATGGCCAATTCGCGACATGTACATTAGCCTGGTTTATGGACTGTACCATCTGTTACTTACAAACCAGTAGCCAGAATTCTTTTCTCTCATGCGTGTTTTTGTTCAGAATAATCTTTACTATTCAAGCAATCGTTGTTACAACTGATTACATAAAGGTCAGTGGTGTCTGTCTTTGTTCTCGCGATACAGCTGTTCATAGAGCTGGAAGCTGGGTCCTACTTGTATATATCGACGATAGCTACAATGGTTCCTCTACAATAAGGCTGGGAACCAGGCTAAGTACTGGAATACTCTACAGGTACTTTAGTCTGGTTTACAATAGAAAGTATGAAACACTACAAGCATACCCACAAAATTTCAGATACCGGTAGCCAGCATTTTTTTTATATATATATATCGTATAAGTGGTCACTGGATTAAATAAAGGACAGTGGAGTTTAACCCTGTTTTTGCAATGTGGTCTTTCATAGCAGTCTCAAAATGCATATTTTGCCAAGACATCATGGTTGCTGGTCGCGTTCAGCAGGTGGTCGTTCATGACAGAGTGTTTATAGAAGACGTTCTTAAAGGTTTGTCTGTTTTCAGTAACATCAGTGTTACCTGATGGCAGATTGATATCATTTGTATAATTTTAAAGTCCTTCATGCCAGAATGCCTTCTGTACAATTTTGTCAAATTCTATTAAGCAGTGTTAAAAAATCCTTCATTTAGAGAATTTTCCAACTTAGTAATATTGATTATATATGATGGCAAACTGGCACATTTTGTATAAATTTGAAACCAGAAAGCTTTGCCAAAATTTTGGACCATTTCTGCTTAGCAGTTTCTGAGAAGGCACCATTTAATGTTTGGTCTATTTTAAGTAATTGCATCTATATTAGATGGAGGATTAGTATAATATGCAGACCTGCCACCTTGAGTGTAATGAAAATCAGGATGCCAAAGGAAAAATAATAAGGATTTGGAGAAGAAAAAAACAGGATCACTCTTTGTGACTAGATATTTACAAAAACTTTACAAAAGGAATTGATATCTGTGCTGTCTTATCAACTTACTTAACATGAAAAACATATGCTACAGTCACACTGTGAAAATCTATCATTTTTTTATATTCATTTTTTAAGCTAATGTTTAGTGTTGATTCACTAAAACACATGGTTTTCGTTGCAGAAATTTAGCACCAATTTTGATCGCTCTGAAGTAGGTGTAGCCATCATGAATCAAAATGGTTTTCTGTTTGGGAGCTTTTAAAAATCAGGATTTAGGGTTATAAAAAAACCCCTAAAAATCAGAATTTTCACATTTTTAACAAAATTTCAGGATGATCCTGAGTAAAGTCTGAATTTGTCTAATTTTAAAGCATTTTATGCCAGGATGCATTCAATCAAATTGGATAAAATTTCAGAAAAGTCACTTTAGGTTTATATAGTTTTACTAAAGCTGGCCATGTTTGATGGCAGATCGGCATCACACACACACACACACACACACACACACACACACACACAAAATTTAGAAACATTGATACCACAATGTTTTCCATTACATTTGGTAGAATTTTCTTGATTTGTTAGCAGGTAGTTAAAGGTCATTCTATCTACAGTATTAAACAGAAGCCATAGTTGATGATGGATCAACATCATTTGAATAAGTTTCAAAGAACTTCAAGTTAGGATGCTTTCGGTCAAATTTCATCAAACACTGTTGATGTTTTGATTGAGAAGACATCATCTAAATGTTTCACTACTTCAGTAACAGTGGTCATATCTAACAGCAGATCAGCATAATCTGAACATATCTGAAGGACTTTCATGCCACGACAATATCAAAGTTGGTCAGTTTTTGCTGAGCAGTGTTTCAAACGTCAATTAAAGTGAGTTTTTTTTCATTTTTAAGTAATGGTGCACATCATATCAGTTGGCATCATTTGAAAAATGTTGAAACAGGATCACATTAGAGTCTGTTAAGCAGTTTCTGATACACTCAAATAAGAATAATGCATGATTGATGATGCACAATGGACAAACAAATGTACCATAAGATTACTTGGTCTTGGAGATAGGAGAGCTGAAAAGCACAAACCTGATATCACTCAGCTCGATAAACAAACATGTTAGCTTGTGCATACAAATTCATATATGTACTGAAACTGTGGACTGAACCGATAAGTTCATACATGCTGAACATGTATTATCCACTGCAATGTACATGTGATTGTGGATTTATTATTTGTTGTATGTGTGTGTATCTGTACGACAGATGGATGGATGGGTGGTGTCCAAGAATGAGGCCATTACCTTTTCCAACAGAAGCTTGATCTGTTAAAGGCTCCGGAACCTGTTCCAATACCATGACAACTTCGTTTTGGAGATTAGCAACATCTCCCTCCTCTTTGTGTACTTCTGCTAGAAATTATTATTGAAATAAAAGTTAGTTACATCTTGGTGAGGTGTGTTTTTATTGCTTTCATGTAATTCACTTTCATAAGCTATAAAACAGTATATATAAACAGCAAAAGAAAAAGGGCCTCAAATAGTGTGTAACTGAACATTTGAACTGTAACGAATTTTCTCTTACTTTCATCTCAATAATTGCACATTGTATTTTTTCTTCTTTTCAGGGCAAGATGGGATTTAACAATTCTCTAAATGATATAATTTTTGCCTATTACTGCAAAAAGTCAAATGAAATAGTACAATGTTATGTATTACTGCTATTAGAATATTTATTTCTGCTGGTTCAGGGGCCCCAGGTGGATGAGTGGTCTAAGGCACTCTCCTTTACACTGATATTTCACCTCTGCGTGGGTTCAAGTCTTGGACTCAGCCAATGTGCATATGTCAGAAAGCTTGCCGTAACTTCATGTATGTCAGTGTTTCTTCCTGGGATTTTCCAGGTTCTTCATCCACCAAATATACCATCTGTCCTTTATAGCCTATCATGTGCTGAACAATGGCATTAACCCATAACATATTCTAGCTCAAATCACATTTTGGGTAGATCCCATACTTGTTTATGGGAGGAAAGGCATTATGCAGAACTGGCATCACAAATGGAAGATTGCACAATAAACGCTTTATGAAAAGAGTAAGTTTTAGTTGAAGCCTGAGTTACAGTACTTAGGGATCCTATGAAAAAGATTAGTGATTTTAACTGTTTAAACACAGCAAAAAAATCAATGGTTTTGAACATCATATTATCATTAAAAAATTATAGTCGGATGTTATTCTTAAATGACTATTACAATTGTATTTGATCTCATTCATAGTTTATTTAAATACTCAACCAAACGAGAAATCTCAAAGATTACAAAAACAGTTTTTCAAACTTTTTACAGCAATAAATGGTAATAAGGTAGGGATCTCACTAGTTTTAAGATGTGATCTAGTACACTTGTCCAGAAGGTCAGGTTTTGCCAAACATGATTTTTCTCAGGTTAAAACATTCTTTACACAATCAGATGAATAACCTCTTTATACATCTGAAGACTTACAGATTGGGGATCTGAGTACACCCAACAATATCATCCAACTATATTCTATCCTGCACAGCCTGGCCCCTTAGGGAAAAGCAAAACTTCAACTGGTGGCAAATTGATTGAAACTATTATAACTGTCTCAAGTTTCTACCAGTAAAGATATATGGTGTTCGGTGACATTATGCAAGTAGAGACATAATATAAGAAAGCATGGGGATAATCATACTTTAAATTGATTGTCATTTGACAGAAAAGCTAATCTCCTATAAAAACCTATTATGGTATTACAGACACACATATGCATAACCCAAACACTAAGACCATAATGATGGCCAAGTATGCTGCAAAAATTATTGCGATATGGAAAAGTAAGTAATGGGCATTTGTGGCCTCCTTTCATCTGAAAATCTTGTTTGTACTTTTATTTCAATCATAAGCATTTTCTTAAATAGTAATACAAGAGGCCCTAGTAGATAACATCTATCCAATAGCCAAAATGATATCCTTGTTAACAATTCTATTAACTACATGTCAGTGACTCAAATCTTTTACAAATTGTGGGGGTATCTTTGACCATATATAATTCCACATCAGCATAATTTGTCTCATGTTGAAAGGTTGTTACATCATGATACTTTATGCCAAACTTGGTTAAGATCAGTTCATCAATTATTTTTAGATAAATTGTTTAATGCATTTTCCTGTGTTTAGTAATGGTAGCCACATCTGATGATAGCTTAGCATCTTGAGTAAGAATTTCAAAGGCCTTTAAGCTACAATATTCCTGTCCAAATCAAATTCTCTTTCTAAAAAGTCATAAAAACATAAAATTGGATATCTCCAAGAGTGGATCCTTTCTCAGGTGAAGTACCTCTGCAAAAAGCACCAGAGACACTGATCTTAAGAGGACAAGCAGTTGAATGGACCCTGTAGTTATTGACCAAAGCCAGGGACCAAAGTGTAGTAGGGGGAATGGATCACAGATTTGGCTATCTGGCCCCTTCTTGGGCTTTAAACAATCTCAGAGTCAGCCCCTTCACCAACAATGAGTTAGGGAGTAATAGCTAATACAACATGGACTATGTCCCAGAGAGCCTCTCTAAATTTTATAGGATCCAAGACTCTGATGATCCTAAAGGCTTGGAGCATATATCACATTTACTGCCATATCAGAATTTCAAATCTCTTCCTCCTGCATCACCTGCCCAACCAGATGGATGGAGAAAGTGAACTCAAATGATGAAAAGAACCACATGTGACAGGTTCTTTTGGGAACTTGTCAATATTTACAAAAATGGATAGTTTGTCCCCCCGTCTTCACTCTAAGGGCAAGGCAGCCACTATTTTGTCTCATTTCGTTCCTGGAAGAAGGAGACCTGAGCAAGGGTTTGCTGTCCCATCTGAACTCATGCGAAGAGATGAGACTAGCTCTTTGATCCTCCCTCCCTGGAGAAAGGGATTAGTGATTCCCTCTTGAAGATGAAGCTGACAAGTGATGGTCTCCATACCATTTTCCTTCACAATGTGGCCAGAAGCAGGGAAGATTGCGGGTGTGAACAGTCTGTCGATCCACGTAATCATGGCAAAGCCATCCATAGTGACATAGTCAGAAAATGAGAAATAAGCTGACTCTCCACTAGGTGGAGGGAGTCCCCAGACTCTACAGGGGTTGAATGGGAACATCCAAGAGGCAAGGTAATGACCTGATCCCATTCCTGAAACCAGTTCTCATGACTCAAGTCCATTCTCAATAAGGACTAAAAGAAACAGAGAAAAACATGATGCTTTATTTCAAGGTATACTAGCACAAGTCAATAACCATGCTTCCCTTTCATCAGTGATGCTGGGCTAGCCATTTAACTGCTTAAGATCATGCCCCTCCACTCCTGAGATCTTCCGCTAGTAGAAGTGACTGCCTAACTCTGGACACTTCTCTCTCTGAATCTGGTGGCATCAGTACACTGGGAAGTGCCAACACTGAAGCAAGTGACTTACGAACACCAGAAAGTGATGAAGCCTCATGTGACTTGCACACAATGGAAGGGCTGAGCTACTTTCTTGGGAATGAAGGGTCCTCTTTAGAAAAGGACAAAGATGTGTAAACCTTCTTCCTAGACCATAGGCCCTGCAACTTTCTGTCCAGTCCCAAACTTCACTGTGTTACAAACAACAAATGGGGCAACTGTTCATGCATACAGATGATAAATGCAAGAATAGTAGTGTATCAACATTCCATAATGCCTTTTCAAGCTCACATCTGCCAATACCATGAGGCATTACAGAATGCTGAAACAAAATATATAATTACAAAGTCAACCAGAACAACAAAAGAATAGGAAAAACTTACCCTGATGCTACTTACTATTACAAGAATGAAACACAAACTCACCCTTTTGCTAGCTATGTACTCAAAACCTTCAAAATCAATTAAAATGGACTTAGAGATACAAAGTAATGCTGACTGGAGAGAAATGAACAAATGAAACAGAAAAGAGGATATACATAATAGCAAAAATGCCAAAAGATTACTAAATGACAAGTGTTCAGCACCCAAGAAACACACATACAAAAACCCAAAGTTAAAAAAAAACGAAGGAAGATATTACTCTTGTTGGAAGAGGACTAAGTTATCAGACTGGGATCATGTTGCTCTTTACTCTAGGCCAAATGTGGACCAACTACAGCTTCACAGGCCAAATGTGGCCTGCACTCATACAAAAAGTCAGTTCTATAATTATAGTAAAATTACCATATATATATAATGAACTTTCATTTTTGGTCTATGTGGACCATAATCTTGATGATGTTGGACAACCCTGTTCTAAATTTCCAATTACTAATTCAAGGTGAGAATAATGCCATTGGATTAGGCTAAGGCTCAAGTACATTACCAGGGAAAGATAAATCTATGCAATAATAGCAGGGATTGTATGACTGCTATTAAACCACTTTTTAAGTTTTAAACTTTAACTTGTGCAAACTTTTTTATTCGTGAAACAAGAGTCCCTGAAAGGGACTGACTCTCTGCTGGCTTACAAGAATTTCCAAGAATTCAAGATCAGACAATGTCTTCCTTTTAACTGCAGAGTGTTGAAACCATCTTCAATATTCTTCAGCAAATAACAAGATTTTCAAATTAGCCACTGTGGTGGACATATTGGATGTAAGCTGGGTGCGATTTTCATTTAGAACAAACAAGGCATTATAAGAAGTCTTCTGGTGGATACCTCAAGTTGATATAACTTTTCATTTTGGAGTAGTAATGTTAACAAGATTTTCAAGATGGATGCTATGGTG
>JAECUM010084326.1:0-11424 GCA_016617855.1 Megalonaias nervosa | reverse complement strand
ATCTGTGGTCATAGTCAACCATGACAAAGTTGATTTACCGCCTTGACTCATAAACGATAGCAACCGGTCTTCTTCAGATATTGACGGAGTCATCACTGGCATCCACAGGGAAAGTTTTGTTAGTAATACTTTACCAGGATCACCAATTGGTTTCCATATTGCATCATTGTCGGTGGCTTTTCTAATAAGTACAACCATATGTTTGGCTCCGAAAATGACTTTTCTGACATTTCTACAAAATCCAAAAATATGTGACAGTGGAATCACGCATGAAAATGTTCTACTATCACCTTTTAACATTGATTTACGTACTGCAAATCCTAAGTTAAAATTTGGATTAGCACCATGAATCACCGGCCATATATCAGCGTCAGCGTTATCGGCAAAGTTTCTTGGTTGTCTTATATTATATTGATCGTTATCAGAGTGGTTAGAAGTATCCTTGACAAACATCATTGATGGACCAGCTGATCTTGAATAATCGTCGCTGTATCTTGCAAGACCAAGTATTGTTGTGGCAACATCGACGTCTTTCTGAATAGATTCAATATTTTTTCCGTCAATCATGTACGTAGCGCTGTCAAATAACGCCATAATACCGTTATTAACAAAACCAACCCTAATATCAGCGGCATATGCTACTGGTGCTGCAGGAGCAACGTTATTTAAAATTTTACCTTCGACTTCAATAAATGCTTCAGCGGGTAAGAAATATCTGCTTGTATCTTGAACCTGTAGTTCAATTCGTCCACGCTGATCTGGAATTCGAGCGTCATAAGAATAATACTGATAATCGCGCACAGACTCATCTTTGAGAACTGGTGCGCCCATGTCAAACGCGGGGTCAGATATGCGCTTGAACATCTTTATTATTATCGTCTTCGTCTAACACGAAGACCACTCCTCGAAGAGAGACCACTTCCTGCTATCAGACTAGCGGTTATATTTTTTTTCTTTTTCCGACATCGGGACATCAGCCAACTCCGCTAGTTTTTGATTAGCGGCTTGATTTATTATTTTACTTACACTTGCGGGCATCACTTCAGTGCTAGCCAATTTCACAGGTTGAGGTCGGACCGCTTGTGGTCTGCGTATTAATCTTGATAGTCTATCTTTGATTGCTGAGAATGCTTTGCTAGCAATATTACCAACAGCGCTTATACCTTTTTCACGAACAACATCAATAGCTTTCATTCCTAGCTGCTTTGCAATCGGTATTGCTTTTGGGGCTATTCTTCTAAACAGACCCTGAACAACATCACCTAATCCATCTCCGTAGGTCGTTTTGTATACTGGTAATCGAGAGTTTATTACCCTGACCATGGTAGGTCCACGAGTATTGTGTATGATCATCTTATTATTAAATGACTTTATCACTAATTGTATCTAATCACTGTGGTAATCATCGGCGATTTCATTAATGAGAGACCGATATACATTAATATCCATGATACCGCCTGTAAAGAATCGTTTGCAAATATCAGCTGCTTCATTAATGATTTTCTGGGGAATTATTACCAGCTCGTTTTCCTCCAATGAGAATTTCTAGTCGATCAACATAAGCAAGAACGTTATTGGGGCAAGTAATAATACCACTTCCTAGACCACTTCCAGTTGCGCCAGGATCTTGATATTCTTCCTCAGTTATTTTGACTGGTTGTTGTGATTCTTCTTCTTGTTGTTGTCGTTGTCGTGGTGATTGAATTCGTTTCATCATTTCTTGAAATTGTTGTTCTTGTTGCGGTGATGGTTGTTCCCGTTGTTGTGGTGATGGAAATTTGAGTCGTGGTGATGATATTGGTGATAATTCAAATTGTCGTGATGCTTTTTTACTTGGTTTCGATGGTGTTTTGAATGATTCTGAATAATCACGAATTAATTGCTCAAATGGTTCTGGAGATTGTTGCCTTTTACGTTTTTTTCTTTCCATATCTTCTTCTTGTTTTCTTAATTGTTTTATTTTTTTAATTTCATTAATATAAACCCGATATGATGGATCATCATTTCTAGCTTGTTGAACATTCATGTGTATGCGATATAAATATTTTTGCCATTGATCACTGTCTTTAATATTTTTAGCGTATTCAGGTTTCATTAATTTACCTCTTCGACTAAAATTATTCATAGCAAATTCAGCCAATTCTTGTAGGTTTTCAATATTGTTAATTTTTTTAATAGTTTCTTCATCAAATTTATTTATCAATTCAACTGCTAATTTTGGTTTAGGGGCTGGTGCTTCAGCGCCTTCAGGCTGAGCAGCAGCTGGTTGAGCAGCTTGAATCAGGTCAGCAATATCAACAGGCAATGTTGCAAGAGCTCTTTGTGTTGCCTCAGTTGCTGTAACAATTGTCTTCGTTGGTTCGACAATCGGTTTAAATAATTTTTCTGTACCTTCTGTAAATTCCACCTGAGACTCCTGACGCGATTGTAATTGTTGCTTAACAGAATCACGAACAGGTAGATATTTTTTAATTGCCTTTAGTCGCTCTCGAGCTAATTTAGCTGAGTGTGGTTCTCCAATACTCATTATTGATAATATCTATAATGGCTGTTTAATTTATAGCAGCAGGAAGGGTGAACGACATACGCGTAGTGACCAGCACGTGAAAAAATCAGAAAAAATCTGGTCAATTAGAGAAGTTTTTACTGTTAAGGCAAAAACTTTTTTTTCCAGCCTTCGTAGGAACCCTTAAATTTCAAAAATAAGGTCTCTACAAAGTTGTAGGGTTCACCCTTCCTGCTGCTCCCTTCCTGCTGCTATTGGTGAGAGTCATTTGGAACTCAGCTACCCAAATGAAATAAAATTTATTGAAAAAGAAGATCTATTTACATAGCATTAAATAAATTGCTTGCACCGCTCCTTTACTGAAGTGCTGTCCGCCTTTCATTTACATACACCAAAAAGAAGCTGCATTGCTGCGTTGGGCTCAGTCACATCGTTCTACTAATCGGAACACTTCATAGCTTTCTCCGTGTTCGGATTGGTTCTGCTAGAGAACAGGACATTTTGGTAGTTTGGATACCTGTGCAAGAGGATGAATACCGGAGATAAATCATTTAAATGTGAAGTTTGTGATCAAATGTTTACATCCCGTGGTCGTTTAAATAGGCACATGATGATACATACTGGAGAGAAACGAATTAAATGTGAAATTTGTTTTAAATTATTTAGGTACAACAGTGATCTAAAAGCGCACAGTAGGACACATTCCCAAGACAAACCGTCAAGTGTGTGGTCAAATGTTTACGTACAGTAGTCAGTTAAAGAAGCATACGATGATACATACTGGAGATACACCATTCAAATGTGAAGTTTGTGATGAAATGTTTATGTGCAGTAGGCACTTGAAGATGCACAAGAAGATACATACTGGAGATAAACCATTCAAATGTGATGTTTGTGATAAATTGTTCAGGAACAGCAGTTCTTTGACTATGCACATAATCATACATACTGGAGATAAATCATTCAAATGTGAAGTTTGTGATAAATTATTTACGGATAGCAGTAACTTGATGATGCACGCGAGAATACATACCAAAGATAAACCATTCAAGTGTGAAGTTTGTTATAAAATGTTTAGCTCCAACAGTACATTGAACACACACATGATGATACATACTGGAGATAAACCATTTAAATGTGAAGCTTGTGATAAGTTATTTAGGGACCGCAGTACATTAAAGAGACACATGATGATACATACTGGAGATAAACCATTTAAATGTCAAGTTTGTGATAAAATGTTTACCTACAGTAGTCAGTTGAAGTGGCACACAATGATACATACTGGAGATACACCATTCAGATGTGAAGTTTGTGATGAATTGTTTATGTGCAGTAGTCATTTGAAGATACACAAAAGGATACATACTGGAGATGGATTATTCAAATGTGAAGTTTGTGATAAAATGCTCAGTTCCAGTGGTACATTGAAAAGGCACATGATGATACATACCGGAGATAAGCCATTCAAATGTAAAGTTTGTGATAAAATGTTTACATACATTAATCATTTGAAGAGGCACATGATAATACATGCATGAAATAAACATTCATAAATGTAGTGTTTTAGTTTTAGTTCCGAGAGTTTCCATGTAGCTTTTAATTCTGTAATTTCATTTGCATCTTCTTACCGCTCATGGTGTCAGGATAATGTGACTGGGTGAGACATCATGCTATATGCCTGCGGCATGATGCCTCAGTGCTAGATGTCACTATAAACTGCCACACTGCAGACATTGCAGCAATATGACTGAAAAATTGTTAAAGCTATGTTAAAAATCCAAATAGCACACACACACACACACACATACACACACACATGCCAGGGGTCATGCTACCAGGTGAAGTGGGCGAAAAAGTTGCCTGAGAAACGTAAACTTCGCCTTCTTCTGTTAGGAAAGCGAAAACGACTTCGCCTTCTGATTTTTCGGACGTAAAATGACTAGATTACGACTTTGAGATACCCCCTCACTTTAGCCAGTAAGTTCTGGCACTGTTGTAACCCAAGGCCAAATGTATTTACGTGGTGTTGATACCAATCAGCTTACGGCGACAAAGAAATTCTTGCACATTCACATGCAAGTTTTAATAGCTAACTGACCATTAACCCTTTCCGGAGCAAGATATCACTGCTTGATTTCATGAAGTTGGACACACTGTGCTATGATGAAAATATACCAAATTCTGTTTCGAAATTTAAACATCAATATGCAAATAGTAATTTGCTTTTAAAAAATATGATCGGTGAAGAGCGTTTTCTAATTTTTTTTTTTTTAATAAATGGAGATTTTAACGGCTGTATTTGCGTATTTTCTGTATAAAATCAGTTTGAAACCGTAAATGAACTTGTAATGGCGGATACACCACTTCATTAAACTGTCTGTATTCGTAAATAATTGGCCAAATAGGTTCAGGGAAATATATAATATAATGAAAACAAAGTTTAAATATTCTGTGATAGGAGATTTAGCCTAAATATTTAATAATGTAGGTAAGAAGCATGTGAGATTTAGCCTAAATATTTAATAATGTAGGTCAGAAGCATGTGACAATCTCTGTTGTGGAATTCAAAACAATGCTGCAAGGTCAAGGTTGTTTTCTTACTTACCGTAATTAATTTTCGTGAAAATACGAAAAATATACATAGTACTGAAGCAAATACTATTTAACCAATGCATATCGTTATTACCAGTAGGTAGGCAAATAATACAACCATAAATATGCAGTCCTATTAATGAATTTTTGTAACGAAGCAAGAAAGTGAGTAGTTATATTAGGAAAAGTCCTCTTTCTAAAAATAGATGCACTCGCACTGTGCAATACGAATTCTTGGATTTTCGGTTGGGGGAAAAAAGGGTCCAGTTAGTTATATATCGACTTTAGTGCTTCAATGTGTTGTCTATGAATAGTTATAGTAGTGTTTTATCGGGAACAATGAAATCAGGACGAAGAGTATGGTTTGAAGTCACTTATGCATTTATTCCTATGTACATGTATTAGGGGTTGTTTCAAAGAATGCTAGAAATCTTTTTAACTGCAATTTTACACAAAACTTATAGAAAATAAAATAATTAAGTGGTAGTTTATTAAGCATTTTTACCAACTTGCAGTTACAAGACTCTAATCTTGTTACTACTATCAGTTAAAATTAATTACAATGTATAGCTTCTGATGTGCTTTTTAAGTCATATGGCCAAAATACACTGCATTTACTTCAATTCAAACACACATATACAAGTATGAATAGAATGGGTATGAATATAAAAAACATCATTAAAATAAGATAATGCAGCTATCTATATATCTATTTATCATGTTTCTTGCTTTGGTCTCACTTCTCCCTGTTTAGCTCCCACTTCTCCCTGTTCTGACCAAAAGGAGAAGTCACTTCTCCCTAAAATTTAAGTCTAGCTTGACCCCTGCACATGCATCTTAAACTTACCTTTGATTCCTGTATCTAATTCACATATATGTCTCACTGTATATGTTATTAGGGACTGTTCATTGAAACTTATTCTGGAGTAGAAGGTTGTAGCAAAAAGTTATCAGCCTTGAAGGAGCTTTACATTCTTTCTCAGACTTACATGCATGTGGTAAATGAAAAAGAAATCCAGGCTTTTTAATTCATTCACTAATCTTTTCAAAATTTGTGTTGGAGTCTTGGTATTTAGCATAGATATTTAACTGAGTCTTTTGTGTAAACAGACAGTGCATTGAAATTAAATCACTGTGTCATATCCATATATATTCTGAATATTGTATATAAAATTTATGCGAAAAAAATAAAACTAGAGACTTGGTCTATAGATGCTTTTCCATTGAGCAGAATTTTCCATCATTCCAGGCAACAGTTGCCAAATTGTATGGCGGAAACACTGTAGTTAGCAGTCATCGATATTTGTCCATGTCTGCTCGTTGCTATTAATATCAATGGATACAGAGAAGGAAAATAACTCTCGGGTTGAGAAAAATTGTATCAAGATACGTTGGATAAAGTTTCTAAGGACAGATATATGGAAAAAATTCAGATGACAAGGACCCGTACGAGATAGAGAAAAGCTAATGAAGTAAAGATTTATCATAATGGCCGGAGGTCGCATATCCCGACATTGTCAACTATTTAGTATATATATGCAGAGTGCCTACACTTTACAAGAACTTGGAGCTTATAAATCTTTGGAAGCAGATAATTATTTTGTTTGTGGTTGGGTTGTAGATGTTGGTCAAGTCACTATCAATGGCAGGTGTGTTGTGGCAGGAAAGGAAAAACACTCCCAGAGGATAAATAATGCCTGTTTACAACTGTGGGTAATTTGCGAGAAGAATGGAACAATTATTTCTGGTCATTGTACATGTATGGCAGGTGTAGGAGAAGTCTGCTCTCACATCGGGGCACTTCTGTTTGCAGTGGAGGCTGCTGTAAAACTACAAAATTCTAAGACAGTAACAGAAGAAAAATGTTACTGGTTGCCCTCTCCTGTCCAAAAGATCAGAACTTGTGAACGCAAAAACGTGAAAAGCAACTTAATATTGTTATGTTAATCGAGTTTTTCCCAAAACTCAATGAAAGGTCCATTAAAACAAATCCACTTGGCATGAATTTGAGAGATTCATAAACATGTTCAAGCTTTCTAACATTACATTTCTATTCATAACACATTTTCGTTCCTAACAAAATAATTTTAAAAAAATTATAATGAAATGCTTATACTGATAAAGTAAACGATCAGCAACATTTTTACACAGATTTAGAACATAATATTCATTAGGAATACTAAACAATGGCAGCATATAATACAATCCATTTGAAATGATGATTGTTTATTTCTTATCTTTGACTTCAAATGTGGCTTAAATTTACATCCAGATATTTTAATATGTCTTCAGGTTCAAATTCAAGGCCATCCAGAATCAGTCAGAAGATGTACATAATCAAAAATGTAAGAACTGTTACAATTTAGTGCAATTAAACATATAGAGTTTACTGATTACAAACATTATTCTTTCTCTCTCTCTCTCTCTCTCTCTCCTGATCGATTGATTGGCCGTGGCCAAAGCCAGGACTGTGTAAACCTAGGATGAAAAGAAATCATTTTTTGTGCAATAATAGTTCGCAAGCAATGATACATTTTCCAGTACGTACCAGTTATAAAATGATCCGACCACACCTTATGGTGTTGTTTAGATGGGTCTGGGTTATATCCTTCGCGACTGATCCGGGGTAGCCAAAGTGCACGTCTCTCGGTTGATAACTGTTCTGTTTTTGATCCCTGATTATAAATGACTCTTGGAATGTCAAAGAAGTGCCGTTGAACGCTTTTCTTATCAGCTTGTTTTGTGCAACCCTAAACAACACATGAGTTCACCATATTGTTAACACGATTTCGTCTTTTCACTACAAAAGCTCACCATACATCATGGCGGACTGCAGAATTCTAGGTAGTTGTGTGATGTCATCAGAAAACCATGAAACTATGTCTTTTGTATAAACAGTCATTCAATGATAGCTTTCTTTTCACCTATCATTTGTTCTTAAGGGAAAGAGAATCTGTCATAACATAGCCAATAATCACCACCTTCCATCAGTATTCATCCAGCAACTGGCATTACGCACTTAATCTACTGAATTTTTTTTTTTTTGTCGAAACACAGAAAATCCTGTAATATACAGACAGTATAATAAAAAATTAAATCACTGAGACATACATATATTTGGCATAGTAACTAATTATATATATCAGAGATCTCAGAAACGCTTAATCAAGCATATTTGGATGCAAATGTTTTTATCTGGGATGCAGAAAATCATGTACGCAGGAGTCCTCTTTATGCACACAGTAGCTGGGTGGCAAATTCAGTGGCTTGCCAATCCTGTTTCAACCATCTGCTGAGTGGGAAAATGTGTTGATCAATTTAGCATTTTAGCTGTGCTGATATTTAAAATGACAGAATTCTGTGGCTGAAAGGCCCCCAGATATACATGTTGTCATTATAATTGTACATCAAATGAAAATGATGCAATAGCTGGGCGGCAAGTTCAAAGACTTAGACTAACTGCTGAGTGGTGGGAAAATGTGCTGATATTTACAGTGACTGAATTCAGAGGCATATTCCCAGGTTGCACATTGGGTTAAAGATGCAAGGGACTGGGTACATGAGTTGGCTATTGTGAATGGCTTTGTTAAAGTAGAAATTGTCAGTGGGATAGAGAAACCAGATGAGGATGATGAGATGGAGACAGATGATAATGAGAACATGTCCATTGGTCTGAGCCCTGAGATAGCTGCCGCTAACGAATCATCCTTCACAAGAGTGAACGCAGTGGTAATTGTGTATCTTCAGGAATTACTTCTAATTGTTCGCATACAAATCCACGTTGAGGAGCAGTTGAATTTATTTTTTTAGATTGCAGGCCTACCCATAGATCTTACCATGCTAGAAATTTTATGTGTGGATGCACACCAGACTGGGCCAATCGTTCTTTTTTTTTACCCCCTCCTTCATTCTCACCCTGCTCATATAAATATCTGACAGTCACATTACCTAGTACTGGTTGTTTTGAGAAAGATTCATGTCGTTGTACTGGTATGTGTTTCTTCGAGATTGCATTGATGGAGGTCATAGGAATTTCACAAGTACTTTCATTATTTAGCGCAGCTATCACACTTGGTAGTCTTGCAACCCATTCACGAGATCGCTTATCTGTCTGAACTTTGTTCAAAGGTATTTCCTGCACATATTAATATCCAAACAATCGCTCAGCAAGTGTTAGATTAAATCGCTCAACGATTGCCTGATCGTGATGAATAACGGTGTGCTCTCGTCTGATTTTGACATTATGTTGTTTCATCAGAGATGTTACTGCACCAAACAATTCTTTGCCATGATCAACCTGTAGCAACTGTGGCCATCGCAATGGCTCTCATCGGTAAAATCATTCAAACACAGATGCAAATTCAGTTGCTGTCTTTATTGATATGGTTCTCCTCCTTTATACAGTGTATCTACTTGCAACGTCAATGACAGTCAACGTGTATTTGTATGTGCGCGATTGATGTCTACCAGTTTTAATAGTATCTTGTGGTAAAAACAAAATATCTGCCTGATGAACCTCATTGGGAGTGCTGACGTCAAAATGTGCATTCTGAATTTTTTTAGACGGTGGTAGATAAATTTGCCTTATTGCCTGTCGTGCTAATTAATCGGCAGCAACAGAACGTGCAACACCTGTCGCATGAGCAAGTTTACTAATTACTGTTCTACCCCTCCAATATCTTCTTATGCTATAGTAAATTGACTCCATTATTATAATAATAATCGGCCGACTAATTACCAGCCACTAGCGCTAGTTTACCTTTCATTAGCAAGCGATTCTCTGGGACATTTATGATTTTACAGATTTTAGAGTGTGAATCAACTTCACGTCTGCCAGATGTTGTTGTAAATCTGGATATTTATACGCGACATCATGAACGTGGCACGTTTGATCAATCACATTTATTGGATACTCTCCGGGTCTTGGTTAATTTTTCTCGTCAAGTCTGATATCAAGTTGGGTTCCGAGACCACAGTAATTGTATCTAGAAAGATGCTTCTCGCCAGGACACTTAGCCCATGGAGTTCCTGTTAATTTTCCCAGTGAAGCAGCAATATCTCTGCCTGTTTCATGAAAGATAAATTTATATTTTTTTTGTAACGTATTTCACACACTTGCCTGTAAGTGCACGCTTTTTATTCCTCCTTGTTATTGTTTTAAATCTCCTGGTGGAGGTGGCGCTCTGCATGGAACACAATATAAATTCATATAATTATTATATCTTCCTACAATATGAATGTCATCAGTTTCTCAGCGACACGAAAGCAGGAGCCAATCAAGCATCATCCAGCGCTACCAAATTCTATCAGAGCAATTATCATAGGTCCATCTGGGTCTGGTAAGATACAATTATTGCTTAACCTGATAATGAGATAGCTCAAGTGGGATAAATTGTATTTAGTAGCACCATCTGTAGATGATCAACGATGCTACAACGTGCTTAAAGATTTTAATGAAAATGCAAAAACTGTTGGACAGGGATGGCAATGATATTGTTGATTTTATCACCGATATTGATGATGCGCCATTGGTAGATGATCTCGATGGATGTATTAAGAATCTTGTAGTGTATGACGATGTTTTGCTAGACAAACAGTCGAATCCAGCTTCGATATTTTCCCGAGGCAGACACAAAACACCGATATTATATATGTTACTCAGGGATATGTGCAAATACCTAAAGTGACCAGAGATAACTGCAATCTTCTGGTTGTCTTTAATGGTGCTAATATCCACACACTAAGAAACATTCAACAGATTGGTGTTCAGGGGACATGGATATGATTAAATTTAGAAACTTCTTCTCAAAAGCCCAAGCGATTCCTCATGGATTTTTGACGATAAATTTACATGATCTTCGGTCGTGATATCACATACGTCTCGATACAATTTTTAGAAACCCTACCACCTGACCGCGTCCCTACAAGGGTAAAGCAAGTATAAAGACAAAAATGCGCTAATCTGTAGATGTCTCGATTTAGGGTTATTGATGTTTATATTTTCTTTTTCATAGGAAACTTTATTTAAAAAAAAAATAAACTTGGTCTGTTCACCCCTCTGTAGGAAGCTTTATTTTCACAAATAAATTTGATCTGTTCACCCTCCTGCTGCTATTTCTCTGCCTCGAATAATTTTTGCTTAATCATCCTTACAAAGTTTATTTTTGAAACATTCTAAGTTCAAAACGTTTACAATCGTGTAACCGCTAAGGTGGCCTAGTGGTTAGAGCGTCCGCCTCGGATGCGGGAGGTCACGGGTTCGATCCCCGGCCGAGTCATGCCAAAGACTTACAAAAATGGTACTACCAGCTGCCTCGCTTGGT